>OY757914.1:119937066-119939566 GCA_963585895.1 Sepioteuthis lessoniana | reverse complement strand
GGGGGTAGCCTAGAAACAAAAGAATGAATTTGCGTATATCCGTTTGATTGCTCCAAATCAGACTTTTACATGAAAGAAAAAACGAATGAGAATATATATATATATATATATATATATATATATATATATATATATATATATATGACTGGTAAAATAAAATTGAAAGGTGAAATTTAATCGCATTTAATGTCGATAAAAGCTTATAAAATGGCTTCAAAAATTATCATATCAAATAATAATGTGGTACTATAAAGTCTTACAACTCGAGATACACATATTTAAGTACAATAATGCATATGTAGATATAAGTGTATCTGTATGATTGTGTGTGTGTGTGTGTGTGTGTGTGTGTGTGTGTGTGTGTGTGTGTGTGTGTGTGTGTGTGTGTGTGTAAAATAGTATTAAGTGGAAGATAAACTGAAGAGTTATAGGAGCATTAAAAGATATTTTATTAGAAAGATGAAGATTTTCCAACATTAAAATAGAATGAAAGGATTTTTTTTTTTTTTCATAAACTCGAACCATCAGTGCCAGCATGTTAGAAGATAAGAATTTTAGTTTTTTTTAATGTTTTTAACCCTTGGGTGGCCGAAGCGAAAAAATCTTGCGTTTCCGACCGGAAGCTCGAAGTCTATATATTCATAAGAGTTTCCGGAAGTAACAGTTAGACAGAGGGAAAGAGAAGTGAGAGCAGGCTAGTTGGGGTATTTCCTACTTCAACCCCACCGTCTGCTATATTTAGGGTCTTGACTCAGGATGAAAAGTTAAGTGTCACACAGGCAACTCCAATATTGATCAGAGAAAGTTGTGATAGGTTATCAATAAAGACGGTCATGTGACACTGTTCACGACTAGGTTTATTTCTTTTTCGATTGTGGTCCTAACCGGGTGGCTTCTACAGTTTTTACCAAAACCGGCGGCCATCTTATTTTTAAAAAAATACAAACGTTGGAGAAGTCGGTTAGTCGGTGAAACTGCAGACTGAATGTATCACAATTATAGATAACAAAGGGCTTTTTCTACAGCTATCTGTAATTGTTTTATTTCATTCTATTTTTTATTCATTATTTTTCATTGGTTGTTTGGTTGGTTTGTGAGATTTTTTTTTTTGTTTTTTTGTTTTGCTGGGTTTATTTTGGGGATTTTTGGGTTTGAGGTTTTTCATGATAGAAATATACTATGAAGAAATACAAGTTCAAGCAAATATGGTGTGTATGAAATACTCCGTTGGAAAGCAACTCCCTGCTATTGTAAAGGACAATTTTCCAAGAAGGTATTTCCTAAAGGATATTTCTATCAAAAGGGGAAACTAAGGACAAACGATTTGACATGATAATTAGAAATTTAGGTTTTTAACCTTTATATTAATCAATGTGTAATATAATTGCGGAGGGATTTTTTTTATATTATCATTTTTCGTTTTATATATCTTGCCTTTCAGTTTAGTTAGGCTGAGAACCTTTCGCTTAGTGCATGGGTTAGTTAGGTGCGCACATTGAGTGCAGATGTTCACGCGCGTGCGGGGCGGATGTGACAGTCAGAGATGTCACAATAAAAACCCCAGATAGGAAATGAGATCGGGGATGTGAATGACGTCATGCCCGGAAGCGACAAGCTATGAATTTGGGGATTTGAAAAAAAGCAGTGAGTTGAGATTCGAGTCTAGAGGAAGGTAGTCTATTTTTGGTCTCACCTCGGCGAGACCAGTTGGGGTCTACGAAATGTGCCGCGCGTTTATTGAAGAAATTGTGTCTCTCTCTCCTCATGTCGAAAAACCTTAAAACTCAAAAAGGTAAATAAAAGTTTCGTACCTGAACCAATTTCGTATATTTCGGGATTCCCTATGTCTATTTCACATGTTCGTATCTTGGTCGTATATTTTTGGACGTGGATATGCCACAAATGAACTTCACATAAGTATTTATACATTCAAAAAATTTACTTCTAATTAATTGGTTTTGTGCGTTAAAAACAAGAATGTTACGTAAGAAGAAACATATTTTTTGTCGTCAACATAATAAAGTTTGTATATCTAATTGTTTTGTAGTTCTGGATGCTAAATTTCTAGAAAATGTTTTTCAATAGAATTACATTCTAAATTTAAAAAAAAAACAAGTTTTACATTTTTCTAAAATCTTCAGATTTCATCAAAGAGATTGAAAAGACTAACGTACATCGCAATTTAAAAACTTAGCCATAAGAAAACGTTCATTTGGATTTCCCTCGACTCAAAATCTTGCAATCTTAGAAACACAAAAAATATATTTCATGATTGTTTTAATACTTATTAGCTGTAATTTCTGTAAGCAAGAGGAACAAATTTGAACGGTATGGTGGGATGCATACCCTTGGGACGCAATGCATTGCCAAAAACACACAATACGACTTGATTCTTTTTAATTGACTCAAGTGAAAGGTGATAGTCACACAGTACGAAATCTTACTCAATTATGTTTCCCTGCTGAATAAATAACTTCATGAAAAATGTCTGTCCATATTT
>OY757914.1:119907066-119934566 GCA_963585895.1 Sepioteuthis lessoniana | reverse complement strand
AAAAAAAAAAAAAACTCACCGCTACTGATTTTCTTGAAAAAGGTGCGACTGTAAACAATGCTTCCTATTGGCAACTTCTTATGCAAAATTCACCTTGTATTTCGACGTATTTTCACACCATCATTCTAACTGGATTTTACATTTTAACTCATCTTCTCCTATTTCTTTTTATCTCAAGATGAACAGAATATGTTTATTCTTTCTTTCGCAATCATACTAATGTGTTTATCTCACCGTCTTAATTTCTGACAGAATTGTTTTTACTATCCAATTTCTGACTATAATCTGTATCTTGGTTGTTTTTATATCACAATTTCAGTTGATGTGTTCACACCTTCCTGATACTTTGAAATTATAAAAGACTTATTCTTTCAATGTAATAATTTTTTCTATCGAGCAAGAATTTTTATCTGCGTTGTTTTTTGCTAAAATATTTCAGCTAAACTCCTTCAAGTTCCTGTTTTGTTTTTTGTTTTTCTTTGGTAATTTACAAGAAATTTTAAATTTCGTCTGATCGGGATTGTTGTTATTCTTTGCACTTTCTTTCATCTGTCATTCTACTACGTGATTATTGTTACTTCATCAAATCAGTATACACCTGCCTTTCCAAGAAATTGAACTCACGTCTACAAGAAATGAGACGAATTTACGCGTCAGGTATCAGTTTCTCAATTTACCAGGTGGTTTTTATCTTTTTATTTTTATCTCGCTTTCTTTTCCTGCTTCAAAAAAGAAATCTTACCGATAATCTTATTACAAGTCAGGATGTCAGCATGGAGAAAAATTCCATGTATGCAACCATAAGAAAAAAAAAATTCCTTTTCGCGGGTCAATGACATTCCCGAATAATTCCAAATTTTCGAACGACTTTTGATCTCTCCCCCATTTCTATCAGTGAGATAGAACAATGCCAAGAAAATCTCTCTCTCTCTCTCTCCCTCTCCCTCTCTCTCTCTCTCTCTCTCTCTCTCTCTCTCTCTTATCAACTAGTCTATATTTATTAAATGAGGTGCATCAATTTATTGCTCAATACCAACGATTCTGAGAAGAGAGACAATGAAATAGAAAATGACGATAAAGTCAATAGAATGCAGATTAATCGAGAAATTTGATCATCGTTTTGATGATAAAAGTAAAAAATCCTAAGTTAGTCAACTGAATAATAGTTTAGCGACGAAATATATTTTCGGGTTGTTACGTTGTTATTTCCTCGCTAAATGTTGGAAAATAAAGGAGAGAGAAGACGAAGATGCCGTAAGGTTTTTATGATAGTTTTAATTGCAGCGTGGAACAAAGGGTTTACGTTTATGCTGCAAGTCTCTTAGGAAGGAAGGAAGGAAGGAAGGAAGGAAGGAAATTAAGTTGTTATAGAGTTGAGAAGGCATTTTAGCAGTTAAATGCATGAGCGAAAAGTGCATCGTTAGGGTTAAGGCATTGTTAAATGTATGAGTGACGTATGGTCACCCTAGGTGTAGCAAAAGTCGTGTTTGCTGGTTAAGAACAGGAATGATGTAGTCACCCATGAATGCGTGGTCCTGGTCGTTTGGGGGGAGAAGCGTGAATGTCTCCAGAAAATGTTGCCCAGGGATGAAGTGGCTAGATGTCTGAGCGAAATTTTGCGTCGCAGTCAACATAGCCAAAGTTGGAGGCGACTTAAAGTGATTCCTGTATGTGGTGTATTGAATTCATCTAATTCATATTCAACTGGGAACCCTTAGTCTAAGAGACAAGACTCAAGAGGTCCATAAATTAGATGGCTTTCCTCATGGTTTCGTGATGCTGCTGCTAAAAGGAGGAGAGCGGACAGTAAGACGTCTGTCCAGTTCGAAAGCTTCTGAGGAAGAGAGTGTTTGGCGGCTTTTCCCCAATTTGGTGCTGCCCAGAAAAAGGGACCTGGCTGAATAGGATAAGTCATCCTGATTGGGTGAAAATATGTGTCGACCCTAACGGTCAAATTAATTAACGCGCCAAACAAAAATACGAAGTTCTTTCTGCTACAATAGTAAACTTTTATATTATCGTTGCTGATAGTATTCAGTTGTGTATGTGTAAATAGAGCAGCAAATTTGAAATCTAAATTTGTTTGATTTTAACGGCATGTTAACCCGTCTAGGACTGTTTTATTCCGAGATGTTAGGGAATAGTGTTCATATTTACATTTTTGTGCAGTTGTTTCTGAAGAGCTTTGTTTCTTCTTTTTTATCGCTTTTAGATGCGTTTCCAATCATTTTCAAGAATGATACTGTGTGTTTTTATAGAATTTAAGCAAAGTTAATTTTTATCTGTCCCTAGCCATATAAAAGATAGGTAAGAGGTTCTTTGTTGTAGTTTTTTGTTTCGTTTTTAATATTTTTAAATAAAGTTGACTATAGCAATGAGAGCGTTAGTGACGTCGCATATCAGCCACGGTACAAACCAGGAATGGAATTTGTTGATAAGGCGCTGGTTGACATTATCTAACAGTATGAAAATGAATGAAATTCTAATTGTTCAATGTATTTAGAATTCCCTGACTTTGTCAGAATGTTGTCTTCTCGTCGATTAATGATTCGCTTCTATTTCGAGAATAATCTTTTTTTTTCATTTTACACGGATTATTTTCGAGCGTGTAACTTTGCATAAAACCCAGAAAGTGAAGGAATCTGTATCTGTTCGTCGCCTACGGCGGAGGAAGAGAGAGAGAGAGAGTGTGTGTGTGTGTGTGTGTGTGTGTGTGTGTGTGTGTGTGTGTGTGTGTGTGTGTGTGTGTGTGTGTGTCTTTTTCATTTGCTCGTAAACGTCATCTTTCTTTTCCTAGCACGCCAAGTATATCTGTCACCGCGTCCAATCAGTCTTGACTACGGCTTTCGAATCTGCACGTTAGTGACCTCGTTTCACCAGAACTAAAGGTTAGCTCTCTAATCCAAGTTTTGCTGGCGTCCTCCGTTCAAGTTTGGCACAAGACCCTCAGCTCCGAGCACGTCTCTCAGTGCGCATACTATTCAAAACTTGTTGAAGGTGTTTGTTTTTTTAATTTCATAGTTAAGACTGTTTTTTACTTTTGGTTCAGAATAGTGTTTTTGACAAAAATTTGGAATATTTGGGTTTCAAATGGTGTGTGTTTGTAGAGATGATTTCTAATCTGGTCGAAGAGGTGGTAGATGAAGCATCTTAATAGGGTTCTAGTAGTTATTTTTTCCAATTTAAGAATTCACTGCTTATTTAGGGTGGTAGATGCATTCTCCCAAGGAATTAATAAATTCGTATACGACATTTGTTTAGCCAAAAGTTGTTTTTTTTCTAGGCGAATTGTTGCAGATTACTTGGTTGGAGTTTCTTAAATTTTTCAAGTAAATAAATAAACTTAAATTTAAATAATGAGTTTTATGCATTTTTTGGGGTCGACTGGGGAAGTGTTATATGTTTTCATGAATATTCGAGGTGTTTGTTATTAGCGTACATCTGATTACAATAAAAGAGATTAATAATCTTATTTTTGTGATTATTGCTATCGATATTGTTTTTATAGGTTATCGACAACAAAATAAGGGGAGTTATTATTTATAAATGTTTATGGTAGACAAATCTTTAAGAAATATTGTACGTGAAAAGGAGATTAATTATTCTCTGTTAATAAAGGAGGACAATCTTGTCGCGATCAGCACATCCACTATTATATTTAAAAGGTTGGGGGGTTTTAAATTTTGGAAAGTAGTGAAAGATTTTTGGTTTTTCGTTTGTTTTTATTTAATTTTTCAAGAAAGTGAAGTTTATTGCTGATATTAAATTTGTAAGTGCATTTTAAACCGGGATACAGTTCGAAGGTAAATTTAAAATTTTACATTATTTGATAAAATAATATATTGTCAATATATCGGACAAACATTGAGAATTTCAATATGGGACTTATAAAATTCGAAAAATATTGGACTCAAATGACTTTCCGTACAAACACCGTTGGTTTGTGAATAAATATTTTCCTTACGATCGTCAAATGGAACTTCTGTGGTATAAACGAAAACTTCACGTTGTGATTTGACTGTTTAATATTTAGAAAAATTCTAGTGCAGATTTTGCACGATATTTCAGATGTATGTAAAGAGGATAATGATGTTGAGTATTTTGGCTAAGTGATTGAGAGTGTGGGGATCTGAAAGATTATAGGTCTTATTAGCGAACCAGGTTTGTGTATTTTTATATTACCATATAAATATCCGGGAGAGTAATCACTAGTAATTATTTTCTTTAGAGATGATCCGATCTCGGCGTTGTTCGCAGAGATAATTTCATTAATAAATTTCTTTTATGTGTCAGTGCTGTTCTTCTTCAATTTTGTAAATATTATTTTATCGTCGTGTATATTTTGGAGTTTTTTTACAATCTTTTCTGTTTAGAATGACATATCGAATTTGTTTTCTTGTCTCATGACTATTATCGGGTTTATTAGGAATACATTAGAAGATATTTTTAGTCTGTTTAAATAGTTCGAAAGATTTTTTTATATATCTTTGGCCCTTAAAAGGTATTTGAGATGAGTCTGTTTTCATTTTGATCATCATCCTCATCCTTATGTCGTGCTGCTCGTACGGATTTCCCTCTCTCTCTCTCTCTCTCTCTCTCTCTCTCTCTCTCTCTCTCTCTCTCTCTCTCTGTGTGTGTAGACCGTGGGCTAGAAATATTTGCTCCATCTTCCCTCCTGTGTATGGAGTCAAATACCTTGAAGAAATCTACAAATAGGAGTGGAGTGTCACCTCGAGACTTTTTTGCACGAACTCCTAAAATTCGACGGATTGTCAAAATTTGTGATTTCGCGGATCGATTTTTATGAAAGCCATTTTGGTTTTTCCACAGAATTCTCTTAATTTCAGGTTCAATGCAGTTAAATAGCAGAACCTTGTAAATCTCGGCCGCTACTTAGGGTTAAACTCCGATAGTTCTTAGCAATTCCAAAGTAACCTTTCTTGGGGGAAAGGGAGGATGCAGCTATTTGTCCATCATTCTATTGTGTCCTGGTTATATAAGGCGTTGTAGTATCCTGTTTTTAATTTTTATTAGTTACTACGTTGAGTTCTTTTTGCGTCAACTGTCCTTATCGGATTTTAATCGAATGGTTGATTGATATAAATCTTTATTTTAGTTTTCCTTTTTGAAGGAATCGGATTTTGTTTGAAAATGTCGATTATATATTAGTGTAAGGATACAAGAATTAATTATCTCCCTTTGATATTTTACATGACTGTTAAGGTCTTGTAGGGTGGCATGATAGTCCCAGAAACACCTTCTATACCTCTTTTTGCCTCTATTTTTTGAATAATCGAGACGTTTTCTCTGACTCTGCCAGGGAACAGTTAAGCCACGTTGCGATATTGCTTTTACCAATCAAATAAGCCATTTCTCATTTTTGTACCCGTTCCACATACCGCTTGTTCATAGAATAATACGTGCATATTTTTATATTCATATGTGTATTCTTTTTTTTTTTAACATTACTGGTATGTTATGTTGTATATGTTAAATGTTCTAGTATGAGTAAATGAGTTTATCTTGTTTTTCCTTGCATTATGTTCAGTATTAGTATATCACAAATATACTAATGCTTATATCAGTCCTTGTTAGTATCTCACAAATATAATAATGTTAATATTGATCCTTTTTAGTATATCACGAATATATTATTGTTAATATTGGTGCTTGTTAAGTAGGGATACAAATAAATATTTTCCCTACCACTACTCATTCCGACACTTGGATTAAGTCTTTCTGATCGCTATTAAGTTTATGATCAGAGAAATTGACATTATAGTCTTTAGGGGAGTTCCTTGTGGCTAGAGTGCTGGGCTGCAGCCTCGAAGGAAGCGCGTTCGAACTCCAGTCAGGCTAGTATGTTCACTTTCGGACCAACTCTCGGGAAAGGTAGGAGCTCCCTTATATCGCCCAGTTAGGGGTTAAATAGTATCACTGCTGTTATTCAACAAGGATGGTTTTAGTATTAAATTATCCTTGAAGTTTGATGTGTTTAAACAAAGAAAGAAAACCAATTATTTGACATGATGACTCTACCATTTCTAAAGTCAATGTGCGTTGGGTTTTCAAAATGTATGTCATCTTCAAAATATCAAATTGCCTGTTACGATTTATACTTTAAATTTTTGTATTCAAAAATTCATTTTTAAATTCTGTTTTAACAACACACATATGTGTGTGTGTGTGTGTGTGTGTGTGTGTGTGTGTGTGTGTGTGTGTGTGTGTGTGTGTGTGTGAGAGTCTGGGTATAGCAAGTAATCTATGAGTCTTGGATTGAAAACCACATTCTGCCAAAGACTCTACTGGCATCATGAAAGAAATATAAAAATTTTCTAAAAAATAAGCCATACATTTTGTAGCATCAGGATTAAATCCTGATGAAAAATTCAGAGCAGGAGTCTTTATGACAATTGAGTGGTATCTTTAATCACATTTTATCAACTCCAACGATGACATTGGAACCAATACTTTTCTCTTAGACCATATCTGTGACTTGAAGAAGGGAACTTGCAGCATGGTCAGCTGACTGTCTTCTATATAACTGTACCCATACCTGCGTCCAGGTACTGATCCATGATGTCACAATGCCAACCACAAGTGTACTCGTTTAATAAGACGCAGCTTTCAAGCTCCTGAATCATTTCTCACTAGCATTGGAAATACCAGGGGAATTTTAAGGGTTTATTCATCAGTTAATATTTCCTATTCTTCTACACAGAAAGAGTTTTCGAATTACATCGATTTTCGCACATCATTCGTTTGAGGTGATCAAAATTAAGGAACCAGCTAACACGAAAATAGTTTCTTTGCTTTCGGATCGTAAAATAGTTCTTTTTGTCTCTAACCCATTTTAAAATCCTCTAAAAATTGTCCTTGCCAAACATCATTATTTTTACTGGTTTTCAGAATAAAAAAAATCATTGGTGAAGAAATTTCAAAAGATTTTAAATCCATGTCGTTATTAGATATTACTGGTCGTTCAGTTATCAACCATTTGGTAATCATATATTCCAAACCCAAGATAGATAGAATAAATATGGATTTTAAAAGGTTATTTACCAAAGATAACCTTTTGAAAGTGGAAAGTTTGACATCTACTGACTTTTTCGTTGCAAAATCTAACTGGCTCACTTTTAAACTGGCTGGTTAAAACCTTTTAACCGAACCATAATTTCATACTTCCATTCTTGAATAAGCTGCTTCAAATAGCCCTGTCAGTGGGGCTTAGAATATGCCGACTGTATCCTTTGCGGAGGGGTAAGACCCCCTAAGTTTTGTCCTTGGTATTATACTACTCTGGCAGTCATTGGAAGAGGTTGTCTCGCAGGCGGCGCAGGAGGTTGGTGTCCCTCAACTATTGTGTAACACATCTTTTGGGTTTCTAAATATTAGTATTACATTTTCAAATGCACAAATAGTTTTACTTTGTTATATTTTCAGATTCTCCAATGACTTCAAGCACGTCAAAATGTCGAGGATGCCTCAACAAGGACAATTCTTTCTGCTACGTGTGTGGGGCCTTCACAACAGTTGCACAGCGTCGAACCATCACTTCCCTCCTCAGAAATGCCTACTTTCTCTATTTTGACTGTAAAATTGGTGATCAGGACAAGTCTTGGGCTCCACACATCTGTTGTAAAACCTGCTACAATGGACTAACTGCATGGTTTAATGGCAAGAAAGCGGCTTTCAATTTTGCAGTCCCAATGGTTTGGAGAGAACTGCGAAACCACGCAGATGATTGTTATTTTTGTTTAACTAATATAACTGGTTTCAATGCCTCTTCTAGGAAAAAGATCAAATATCCCAACCTTCGATCTGCTATTAGACCCGTTCCCCAATCAGATGATCTTCCTGTACCCACACTTCCAGTAAATAAGGATCTTCTTTCCTCATCAGATGAAGAAATGCCTCCAAGGGAGGATTCTGCCGAGTCAATATCTTTGGAAGATATTGAGTCTACATATTCAGGAGCAATTAGAAAACAAGTTGTGCTACTGCACAAACATACCTGGCTTGTTTACGTCCCTTGGTTTGGCACATAATCCTTCAGACTGGCGAATTTTCATTGACTCTTCCAAGAGAAGTCTCAAGAGTGTTCTTCTGCACAACGGGAATAAATATCCCAGCATTCCCATTGCACACTCTGTCCATCTAAAGGAGTCCTATGACAATATGGAGCTTCTTTTAGAAGCTATTAAGTACAGCGAGTACCAATGGAGTCTGTGTGGGGACCTCAAGGTCATTGGTCTTCTTATGGGTATGCAAGCGGGCTTCACAAAGTACTGTTGTTTTCTCTGTCTCTGTGATAGTCGAACTGTATCCCAGCATTACAAGTAGAAAGACTGGGGGTCTAGAAGCACTTTTGTTCCTGGCGAACACAGCCTCAAGGAGAATCCTCTGGTTGACATGAATAAGGTACTTCTTCCTCCTCTTCACATCGAGCTTGGTTTGGTGAAGAATTTCGTGAAGGCGTTGCACAAAAATGGTGCTGCCTTCCAACACCTTTCTACTGTGTTCCAAGGTCTTAGTGCTGCTAAGCTCAAAGAGGGCATCCTTGTCAGACCTCAGATCCGAAAAGTGCTGAAGGATACTGATTTTGAGGAGCTTCTTAACTTAAAGGAACTGAGAGCATGGGAAGCATTCAAGTCAGTCTGTAGTAGCTTCCTTGGTAACACACGCGTACCAGATTACCAAGCCTGTATTGAGAAGTTGCTAAAGTCTTACAAGGATATGGGGTGTCGAATGTCACTCAAGATTCATTTTCTTCATTCCCATCTCAACTTCTTCCCACCAAACCTTGGAGAAGTGAGTGATGAGCATGGAGAAAGATTCCACCAAGAAATTACGAAAATGGAGAGCAACTATCAAGGCAAATGGAACCCCGGCATGATGGGAGACTTCTGCTGGATGCTTTGCGTGACATCCCGGAGGCAAAATACACCAGATCTTCTAAGAAAACACACTTTTGACTGTCTGTGGTACTATGAATTGTGTAATTGTGTCTTCTAAGTATATTGATTCAATCAGTGTTCTTTATCTATTCTGTTTTATCTGTTATAAGCTGCTGCAACTCTTGAAATATGCACATATATTCTCTGTTTATACTAAAATTAGACTATTTAAAAGCCAGAAAATTAGAGGTGATAGAGCAAAACTATTTATAAATTTGAATTCAGCACAACCCAAATTAACAAAAAAATCCCTATCCCCATTCTTGCCTCAGACCAAAAATTTATTTTTGTAAACCAGTATTATTTATTGCCAAAAATAATACATAAAAAGACAACGTCTGTTCGGCTCAATTTCCTGTTATTTTTTTGTGTTTGATTTTTCTTTTATTTATGGTTCATTTCATCAGTTTCCCTGGAGGCCTCTGACTGAAAGCGAAATCGACGCATACCCAAAAAGATAAAATCGATCTCAGAAGTTTTTACCTCCTTGGCTGAGACAGGTACACATTTTTCTCTCGGCTGCTAGTAGGGAACGCACATGCCCGCTGAGTCACGAACTTAACAGCGGGTTATGTCTCTCCTACAAGTAGCAGTTTCTGTAAAGCTTACCCGTTGAACACAGAGACACATGACGGACCTTCAACTTATAATTTGCCAAAGAAGGTTCCATACTTTCCTTCAAAAGCTTTGTCTGGGGGAACACCACTATTTCTACTGATTTAGGAAAACATTCACACCATAAAATAGTCGTAAAACCCAAAAATAAAATTTGAGACAAAAGGTATCCCTGTTTTTTTTCCTTCCGCCATTCATTCATTTGTGGCTTCAGCTAACAATTTGAGGATAACCAGTGAATGGTGCTAGGGAGAGGGTAAGAAGAAGAAAAACGAGTCAGATACAAACCTCAGAATCTTCCATCAACCCAAACAATTCACCACAATCACGAAAACCCTTATGTACCCCATAATTTGAAATATTTTTTGATCTGAAAACTACTTCATTATCTGCAAAGGTTGCTTTTTAATGATAGAGTTTATGCATGGGCGAGTTAAACACTCACACACAGAATCGAGAATTTTGACAGCTGGTAACAACAATGACCGGTCTAAGCTCTTTCGATCATTTCCAGTCTCACGATATTTCTTAATCAAACGACATTTTTAAGCTTATTGGTTAATAGATACTAGTGAAATTTAACATTCGTCTCTCATACGTTTATACGATTTATACGGGAACAAAACCCAGAGGAATGGATACTCGAATGGGGCTAACGTACGATGCAATCATTTCAATAATTAGATATTATTTTCTTTATGAGTACAATGTTGTCATGTGACTGATAGTGTACCATGAAATTTACGTTTGCATAAGCTCTACATTTTTAATTATATATTTATGTATATGCATATATATATATATATATATATATATATATATATATATATATATATATATATATATATATATATATTAGGTTTTGGAAAATAATGTCCGATTTAATGAGTTATTTTAGATGTATTAGTTTCAAAGAAGTTAATACATACAAGATGTATTATTTTCAAAGAACTTAATACAAAATAAGAGTGGTATGAAATTACAGGCAGAATTCTCCATTCTGCAGAAAAAAGAAAAAGAATGAAAAAGAAAAAAAAGCAGCCGACCGATACATAAGGAGAAACAAAATTCCAAAATCTTGCAAGCGGTGTGCAGGAGATTTATGTGTAATTCTAAGACATATAATCATCAGTAATTTATTTTTAGCCTGTTTATTTCTTTGGTGTATTTTTTTGGCTGAATATTGATGCGAATAAACTATCCAATATCAAAGGTTTATGTAAAAGGCTGATTTACAGATAAGACTATACTTGTTTAATCAGTTTTGCCTAAAAAGATCTTGCATTAGAATTCCGATTTGGTTTCGTGATTTTGTTAAACTATCATATTCTCAGTTGGATGAAAAAAAGTCACAAAAAAAATACTGAGTGACTTCAAAAGATCATTGGATGCAACATGCACCTGGACAAATTCGTGAGCATCTTGGCCGAAATGTTGTTCTAAAATCAACAAAGACGAAAACAATCAACATCTATCTTTGATTCATCTATTTACATATCAAGTAGAAAATTTCTCTGATTGAAATAAAACAGCGTTTTACTGTGAATACACAACAACAAGACTTTCTCGTGGATTAACTTATCAACTATCTGATGATATCTGCTAATATGTTAGACAGAAAGACAATACCAAATATTAATATGTTAGACAGAAAGACAATACCAAATATTAATATTCATTGTAGACAATTTAACAAACGTTTAGACTCTTCTGATGACGTATATTTTTTCTAATTTTAAATAGAACGGTCGTTTATTTTATATCTTGAATTATTCATTATTTCCCAATCGTCAAAATAATATTCTAAACGTTGAGTGTTTACATTTGCTTTTTATCTGTCGAAGTTTTAGATACTTTTCATTTTGTATATATATATATATATATATATATATATATATATATATAACTTAAGAGAAAATAAAGATGTTATCCATTGGTCGTCATTCTGAGATGAAATCACGATCTCCTATTGGAAACAAGAAAAGCGTTTTGTTGCATTTTCTGCTGCTGGGAATTAGAGGAATAAGCGAATGAAATGACCAAGTCTGGCCTCGGATGACTACTGATCGGTGATTAGTGCGCAGTTACATTGATTGAATCGGTCATTGGTTATTTGGGCCACTAGGTAATCGAACCCTCAAACAAACAAGGCTACTTTTGATTGATGAACAATATTAAATGACAAAAACAAAATTAACCCTTCAAATGCAAATCTATACCAGCGCGCATACATATATATATATATATATATATATATATATATATATATATATATATATATGTTTGTGTTTGTGTACATGCGTATTTATGCGTATATGTATGTATATGGAGATGATAATCTAAAGTCTTGCACTTTTGTTCACTGCTGTAGCTTATTTAACAAAGACTCCTGCTTTGTAGACAATGATACTCACACAGACAATTGAGTAAATGCAGAAATCTATTTCCTTCAATTTGAAAATTTTGTCTGCCACATTTAACTGATACGAGTTAAAATATGAAAATAAACACAAATCCAGAAGATAGCTTTGTCTCTACGTCATCGCGTTGGCTATTTACGTTGTTTATCACGCAGATAGACACTCTATCCATTGTCGGAGTAATGCCACGTCTTCGTCTCCGGACGAAGCTATATTATGCTGTAATACAGCATTTATAACCCCCTTTTCATTTACTGACAAAATGAAACTAAAATCTTTTTGACTAGCATTTTTTTCTTTTCTGTACATATTTTTTCCGGAATGCAAAGTTGCTGCTATCCTATACAGTGACCACCCAATTAAAACTGGCTTCTATAGATGACATTTTCTTTCTACTCTGAATCACACGTTTCAAATGAGAATTATTATTACAAACTGCGACGACGAGAGAGAAAATTCCTCCCATCTTCACACAGAATTTATCCATTTCAACTCAGGCGAAATACTGACGGGAGTCACCACCGTTGCATCGTGGCTAAAGTACTGAGCTGTGACCACGAAGTAAGTGAGTTCTAACCCCAGTGACGCTATTACGTTCAACTTTTGGGAAAAGTTTGAACCTTTTCCCCTTTTATCACTCCTACCAATGAGTTAAATAGAATTATTGCTGTTCTTGTATAAGGTCGGCTTTACCATCAAATGTTATCCTATTAAACAAAGATATCAAACCAAAATACTGCCACACACATTCATTGCTTTTACATTTAAATTTAAAGAGAACACCACATACTATTTGTGTGTGGGGGGGGTTCATAAATACATTTTATGTGTTTGAAAATGTACGCGTGCGTTAGCTTACACATGTATGAGTGTTGACAATACATGCATAAATAATTTGTGTATTTGTGGGGTCCAAATGTGTGCAGTGTAGTATGTTTGTTATGATAGATCTGCTTGTGCGTCTAAATGTTTTAAGGAGGCGCATTTAGTATAACGGTTATCATCAATGGAAATGGAATCGACGATCCGGACTGAGAGAATGTCAGCGTTTCACTTGGCGCTAATGCCCTTGAGAAAAGTAAGAATCCATCCGTTCTTATTTCAACTATGAATAGATAGTAGGATAACAAGAGTTCTTCAACTTTAGTTAGGCGACCAATCTCAGAGAAAGAAAACTCTGAAATCAAATCAGCTTATACTCCGCTTAAGAATTGGCCTTGTGTCACACCCAGTCCGTGGCAAAGTGGTAGAGTAAATACATACATGTTTTTCACAAATATACTTACGTGAATATATGCGTACATTGATGGATATATCGAAAAATGATTGTGAACGTGAGTTCAAGTTTTTGTGAGTGTGTTTGTGTTTGTGAGCATGGGTTTGTGTATGTATAGTTTGGGGTGTACTGAACGGTGTGTCCTTTTTTGAATGTTTATATATATATATATATATATATATATATATATATATATATATATCCATGCTTCTGTCATGCATCTCTCTCTCTCTCTCTCTCTCTCTCTCTTTCTCTCTCTCTGTATGGGAAGCTTTTCTTTTACCGCCATTGACGATTAATTTTCAAAAAGGAAACTCCATTCCTACAAATAATGGCGAACGCTATTACCATCCTGCAACGTTAATTTCCGAAAGGTCCACTCGGTATTTGGTCACAATCGTGTAATTTTAAGAAAGCAAAATAGTCGCACTAAACCGAACAGCACTGTTAGATTTGCCAGGCGTCTATTTCTTTTTTTTTTTTTTTTTGGTTTCGTTTCTTTAATAAACTGATATATTTCTGATCGACGCGTCTGCCGAAAGCTGTTCGATGTTGCAAAAACAAATAATCAAATAGTTTTATAAAATTTGTTGAGTGTCAGGAAAGAAATCATTGTTTGACTTTCTATTTGTGTTTTGGATTTTGACAATCAGGCATGAACCTTCTCTCTACCAAAATACTCATATTCTCATATTCTATTGAATATGTGTTCAAAGATTTTCGTTTTCTTGTAATGAAAATCTGCTGTAAACTACGCCATTCCACTTGACCGAAATAAAAAAAAACGTCAAAATTTAAAATCAATCTTTTAGTTTTTAATTTAGTAGCAATTCCAAGGTTACTGAGATTTTATTAAAATGAAACATTCGATCTTTTCATCGTTTAACTTCACTAATTCTTTTTATTAATTAATTTTTACAGTCAAAATTTAGGATTTTGAATTCAGATTTTTTTTCTTTTTTGAGGAAGAAGATTTTTTCTTCCATTAAACAAAACAGCATTTATCAAGGGAAGTGATTTTAATGTTACAAATGTAGTATGAAATAGTCACATGAGAAAAAAGGCTACCGATTTGCAAACCGTTTTAATAAACAATGTTCATCTTTTCTTTCCATTGAAAATATATTAAACTCAATTATATTCTATTTGTAAAATAATAAACAATTATACCATAATTGCAAAATCTTTCTGCTGTAACAAGCATTCAATTTTCATGCATTTCTTTTTTTTTTTTTACTCAGAAAAAGGTTGTTCTTATTTTGATAGATTGACTGATTTTAACGGTATGTCAATACGTTGTGTGGGGGGTGGATTTTATGCCAAGAGGTTAACGAACTGTGCTCATTGTTTGTTTATATTTCTGAGATGAGGATTTATGTTCATTATTTACATTTTCGGACAATTGTCCACATCTTTATCACCTAGTTTATCACAACGTTTCGGCCGTTGTAAGCTCCAGCCTTCTTTAGGTGGCTGGAATGTCGAACTTAACCCTTTTTTCGCTAGACTGTTATAGTTCCACGAGCTATGTTTAATGGATGTCAATTACCTCTCCAGTTGAAAGTTCTTCCCGGCCTTCAACACGCTCTTTGGTATGTGATTGGATTTAACCTACGCCTTTATCCACTGTACCATGTGAACTTGGGGACAGCTGTGTATGAATTTCTGGGTATTATAAACCTAATGTCTTCAGCAACCATTTTTACCATATTGCAATTTTGCTGTTATCATTGCATTTTTTTACCAGAGCTCATATTGCAACTTTGTTGTTATTATTGCTTTTCTCTGGCATTCCTTATTACTGGTCCCCATATTAATTTCTATGCTTGGTCGGCTCAAGAGATTTTTTGGCCAAGCATATGTGCTGATTCTTTAACTTTAAGTTTAAATTCATAAGCAGATGTACTCAAGGACACACGGTATAGTGGATAAAGGCGTTGGTTAGATCCAGAGGCATACCCAAAGAGTGTGAATTCAATACTCAGTGAAGGCAGTAGAGAACTTTCAGAGGGGAAGTTAACAGGAGATAACTGACATAAGACTACAAGTTCATATCTCTGAGTTATCAAATAATATTTAAACAGATTTGACGAATTGATAGGACCCTAACAGCAACTACTGCTCCGGGAGCGGGTAGACGTGAGAGTAATGGCAAAAATAAAGGGGTACTCCACTCTCGTCAGAGCCCCAGAACTGGAGCTTCTACCTAAGATGCAGTTTACTGTCATACCCAAGAGACTCCTTTTTGGGGAGGGAGTCTCACCTCTCTGCAGCTCCACCGGCAGGGCGTTTTGAGGGAAACGGGATGTTTTGTTTTCTGTTCTTTTGTGGGAGGGGTTCCAGAGTCAATAAATAGGAAAAAGGATACTCCAAGAAAATCAAAGCCAACCAGTTTAAAGCAGTTTAAACAATTCAAAAATAATCTAAAATCAATTTTTTTAAATAAAAAATGTGATGCAATTACCATCACTTTTCTCCTCTTTATTCAGAAATGTTGTAATAAAACGTCGGCAAATTCAAGTTGCATTTTTATTAAAAACAATCTTCCAAATGTGTAGAATTAGAGGAAAATAGATTTTGTCTGTCTCGACGGAAGATCAAATGAGCTTAGTTCTTCCTTGGAATTTAATGGGAAAAAGAAAATTTTACGGAAATTTATGAAGCCTTTGAAACATGAAAATTGTGTGTGTGTGTGTGTGTGTGTGTGTGTGTGTGTGTGTGTGTGTGTGTGTGTGTGTGTGTGTGAATTGAATTAATTAGACCCTCAAACTTACCGCAATCTTTTTATTTTTCGAAAAAAATTATTTTATATTCTATAACGGGGCTTCACTTTCATATTCAAATTTTAATGTAGAAGGATCATTCATTTCCGGAACAAGTATTTAAAAAACGAACCCCTCCCCACCTCGAAGTAAAAACAAAAATTTAATCATTCAACCTGTCTGGTTACTTGTCTTTTCCAACGCTAACTGTTCTGGAAATGAGTGACCATTCTACATTGAATTGAAATGAGAAATTGAACTCCTTAATAAACTGTAAAATAGTTAGGAGGGAATTTGGTTAGGGTTTTTTGTTTTGTTTTTGTTTTTTTAGTAAATTTTAAAGAATTACACAGAGTTTGAGATTTTAATTAGTGCAAATCGAAAAAACAAAATACTCGTAATTTTTTTCCAGATGGACTTGAACGGGTTAGGGTGTAGAATCTTACCCAGGATATACCCTACCACACTCTATCCTTACAACCCCTTGGATGATCTTGAAAAATAAATCGACACTAACCTGATGACTAGCCTTATATAAAACTAGCCCAAGAATATCCTGAAATTCGAATATTTACCTGAAATACTAACCAAGAAAATGCTTCTATTCTTAGGAGACCAGCGAGAGAATTAGGTCGAACGAATTAGCTGATCTGATTTATGACCGAAGGAATATTTTGCCATACAGAAAAAGCACTCAGCTAATTAAAACCAGATTGTTGAAGATTAAAACCTCCAAGCTCGATCATCCATTATAGTGAACAGGAAAAGGAATAGATTTCCCATATCGCTTACAACGAAATTGGCAAAGTGTCCCCAGAGATGACCCAGCAATTCTGGAGCAGAGAGATGAAGTAGTCGTCTCACAGAGTGTCAAGAGAACTGTCAAAGAGTTCCAACGGAATCGACAGAATTCTGACTGGTACAAGTATGGACAGTGAATGGAGTTAAGACACTTATACTGAGTGCAAGTGTCAAATGAAGAATGAAACGGAAATTAGACGCTGAAATCGAGGTAATGAAAACAAAGCTTGTCTCACGCTAACTTGAAGGAGAGCAAGGCAAACTTCCTTACGGAATGACGAGAAACGGGCGAAACAATTTAGCAACAGACAACGATATCTACCGCCACCACCATCTAAGAAAATAGCTAATAACAACGTTATATTTGAGACCAGTGATCGTAGTCCCATCGATTAATCATAGTTCATCAATCAAAATTTCAGTACCTTGTTAAGCCAATAAACTGTTGGGAGAGTAAATACAATCGTGAGAAGCTTATAACCACCAACGGTAAATACTCAGTCGCTATTTTTAAATGCCAACTTTGCTTCTTCATGTTCGTTTTAAAATACTGGAAACTTTCATTATTGATTAAAGCGCGTGGCCGACAAAAACCCAGGAACGTTTCGACACTGATCGCAGATATCTCTTCAGATCTTAGATACAATGGGGATACAGCAGGAATCCTTGGCACAGAGTGTTACTGTCCCTGGAACAGGAATAGAATCTCCGACAAACAATCAGGTTATGCCCACTGACGTGTTACAAGAGCTAAATAAGATCAATTATATAACAGTAATTTTACTACAAAGTAAAACCTGAACGAACATATATATATATATATATATATATATATAATTTTTTTAATATATATATACAATAACTCAGGCACCATATTATATTGGAGCCTGAACTATAGAATTTTTCTTGCCCTATATTCATCCCTCTATTACGTACATCGGATGATTCATCAGTAATTTTATAAACAAGTTTGGTTTTGTAACCCCTATTTTTTAGCGCCAGCTCATAATCCTGCTTACTTTGAATAAAGAAGTTGATGTTAGAAAAATTAGTAGATGATCTAAAGATAATGCCGTTAGGGAAATCCTTGAAAATTTGTCTAGGGTGGTTAGAGCCTACATTGATATAACTTGAGAACTGGTTCTTTTTCGTGATTGCAAATATCTAAATAGGATATCTAACTTGAATCTAAACTTATAGAATAACCAATGCATTTTTCCCTAATTATATCGTTTTTCTACGTGTACAATTATCAAGCCATGGTTGCAGAGTTTAATAATATTGTTGAGATAGTATAACAGCAAGCAACCTACGAGCATCATCATACGCTCCCCTGGGATTATCGAAATTACCACAAACTCCTTTTTTAGTCTACAAAATCTCATTAGAGTATTGCAATGATTTTCGATAATTCTTAATGATTTTGATTTTATCATCCGATATCAACATATATCCTCTAGCCAAATTCAATGCTTCGTTTATAGTTTTTTTCTGTAATTGACGAGTAAAATTTTTTAAAGTCATATTTTATGAAGAAGCATTTATCATTTTTGTCATAATCCTTAGACCACTTGACGCAAATCATTCGTATTACGCCATTTATTTACATTTAGAGTTTTTTTAAGCATTGCAAAATAACATTTTATTGATTTTTTTCTTTTTGTGTTTTTGTAGGGTTAATTAATCTGTACGTTGGATTACTCTGGAAATTACTTTTATGGTCCTTTAAAGTGACAAAACAATTTTTGATATTAAATTTTTCTATCCCATCTTCTATTTTCAATTTAATAGCTAATAATTCGGCTTCCTTATTCAGATCAGCCCCTAAATTAGATGGAGCTTTTTAAAATAATGTTTAATTACTTCTTTATGTAACATTTATTTATATCTATTAGGGCTCATCTTATATAAGTCACCCGACTTATCCGCCTTTACAAGAATTTTATTGGTATCATCGATATCTTGAAGGTCACTCTTTATTTGTTGCTGTTTTGTGCCTTAACTAACATTTCTGTAACTCAGAGACTTAACTGACCCAATTAAATCAGACTCAAAACTATCTAATTCTTTAATGTAAGTGGGTGGACATTGGTTTTAAAAGCCATAGAACTCTTGCATATCCTGGGATTTAGTCTGGGAATTGCTTGTAAGAATAAAATATGCTTGTCCATCTCTTATTTGAGATAAAAGATGCAATCGTTTTAAATAATTGCTAATTTATTTTGGGGTTTATTTATCGGCGGAATATTTTGAAAGGAATAAGGAATATGCGTTTGTTTCATAACGCATGAAACTTAAAAAAATATTAACTAGAACAATAACATTGACCTGCGTTCAAACTTATTTTCCAAAGGTCAAAGGTTGATCAAATGATATATGATCACCATTTTATGCTGGATTCAAAAATGACATTCCTTGTATTTGCTCAAGCCTGGTTTTTGATATGTACTTGAATACTTCACAACGAGTTGAAGATAATAATAACGTTTATTCAAAAGCCTGTAAACTCTACTTGTCAAAGCTGATCGTGGGTGCCTTATGTTAGTATAGCATATAATGTTGTATGCTTGCCTAACTACGGTGTGCCACTCAACTCGCTAACACCCACAAACCTAGAAGTGGAGGGGTTTATCCCTCAGCTTAAAAGGTTTCTTTTAATATACTGTGTCAAATATCAACAAGCTGAGTGCTGATTTATTTTTTCTCTTTCCATCTTGACATTTGTATTCCTGTAAGAATGGATCACAAGTGTAAGAATAATCCTGACAGGTTATGTTGTATCTGCGGTAATGTGGTTCTTCCTAACCGTCAAGCAAGATTCACTAACTTTGTGAAGAAGGCATATCGTGATTAATTAGGAGTCAAACTTGGAGACCATTCGTTCCCCACATTTACTGTTAGACATATTTGGAGAACCTGAGGGGGTTGGAGGAATGGTAAAAGGAAGAGTATGCCATTTGCCATTCCAATGGTTTGGAAGGAAGGAAAAGATCACATTACAGACGGTTATTTCTTCATGATAAATCTAAAAGGAATTAATCGCAAGAACACGCACCATGTCCAATACCCCCAATACTCGATGTTCCTTCTACATTAAGACCAATCCCTTGTGGCTCAGACTTTCCTGTTCCCGGGCCAAATAGTAACACAGAATATAGCAATGATTCCAAACATACTAACATGACTGTTGCAACTGGGGATGATGCATACAACCCAGAAGAGGACAACCAGCCAGTACCCTTGACACCAGCAGAACTCAATGACCTAACACGAGACCTGAACCTTTCAAAAAAGTCTGCTCGGCTGTTGGGTTCACATCTCAAAGAGAAACATCTGTTGGCACCAGGAATAACATTCTACTGGTATCAAGACCATGAAAGAGAATTAAGACCGTCTTTCACATTCCAGGATAAGTCATCATTGGTTTATCGCAATAACATTGCTGGATTGATTCAATCAGTGGGTTTAGAGTATGATGCTACACAATGGAGACTTTTTATTGACTCATCCAGCAGAAGTCTCAAAGCAGTTCTTCTACATAATTGGATTAGTTTTTCTTCTACCCCAATTGGGCATTCAGTACAAATGAAAGGAACTCACAACAGCAATGGATCATTTAGTGTCTGCTGTTAACCACCAGGAGCACAAATGTTTGATCTGTTGAGATCTTAAGGTGGTTTAACGAGTCCTAGGGCTCCAAGGTGGGTACACAAAGTATCCTTGTTTTCTGTGTCTCTGGGACAGCAGGGCTGACAACCAATATTATCTCAGACAAGAGTGGCCATTAAGACAAGGGTTAAAATCTGGCTCGCATAACATTCAGTCTCACCCTCTCATTGAACCAAACAAAATACTGCTTCCACCCTTACATATCAAATTAGGATTAATTAAGAACTTTGTGAAGGCAATGAACAGAGAAGGTAGTGGGTTTGCTTTCCTCCAGGATACGTTCCCATGGATAAGCATAGAGAAACTTAAGGCTGGCATATTTGATGGCCCTCAAATAAGCGAACTCATGAAAGACCCAATGTTTGATGAAGCACTGAGTGAAGCTAAACCGTCTTCCCAGCAGTCAATGAAGTCGGTAGTTACAAACTTCCTGAGTGTGTAATACAAGGAGGAAATTGAAGGGTTTCCGCAAACTTAGAGCACGAATGTCAGTTAAACTGCACTTTCTGTGGTCATACTTGGACTATTTCCCAAAGAACTGAGGGAATTTGATTGAAAAGCAGGGTGAGTGCTTTCAACAAGTCATTCCCATTATAGAAGAAGAACACACTACCAAGGCTGATGAGATGTAAACTTTCTTGCTGACTACTGCTGGTACTTAAAATCGGATGTGGTGGCTGCCAAGCACAAGAGGAAGTCCCTGAAAAAACCTTCTTTTGTGTATTTTTCAGTTTACTATGGCACAATGTAAACTTTTTGCGAATATATCAGCCCTAAATTTAGCACGCTTTGTTTAATTCAACAAGAAAATAGAGTTATAATACTGTTCTATATTTTTCAAGAGCTTGTGTCTTAAAAATTTGATCTGATTAGAAAAAATAGTAAGATTTTTAGATTTAGGGTAAAACCTGCCATAAATTAACTATTATATATTCAACCGGACATTGGCCCAGCAGTTAGAGTGTTCGCCAATGGCCCGGGAGACCTGGGTTCAATCTCCAGTTCGAGTCATACCAAAGACTCAAAAAATGGTACTTAATGCCTCCTTGCTTAACACTCAGCATTATAAGGTACGGATCAAGGCTAAAGTGGAGCAATCCAGGGAAGGAGTAGCGCCCTCCCCTACACCTTGGTGTAGTAGCTATCGAAAAGGGAGCCTTCAGGTCACCCTCGACTATGGTTGCTAAAAAGAAAAAAAGATATATTCAACCTTGAAAACATTGCAGGTTTATTTTAATTTTATTTCTATTCTTATACTATAACTCTGGCGGTGTGCAAAAAAAAAAAAACCAGGATGAGACAGTTTGTAAAGGAAAAAATATTACACAACCTGAGATCTGGGGAAAAATTCTATGAAATAAAGTAAAGACTAAAGACATTCATACTGGTTGAAAAAAATAATTAACCATCACCTCAATATTTAGTCAAATCCTGATAATCCGGTAGGCGAAACCTAGGTAGATAAGTTCTGGCTCTTTAGGTATATATATATATATATATACGATAATTAACGATTTGATATTGAAATCTTGTACACTGATTTTGTACGTATATTTCACGGAAACTCTCTTCTCGTTGACGTTGTGTCATATTGTCAGTTAATTCAAACTTTGTCATTGAATTAACACTTCATTACTGGAAATATGGGGATACAGCAAAGGGTTATACCGAGTGTATGCATCTTGATCTGGCATTCCAAAGATGTGACGGAAATGTCTGCTGGTATTGTAAGCTTCTGCTTAGTCGCTTTGGGTTGATGATAATAAATATAATGATGTCAAACCTATGCCAGACTCAAAGTTATCATCAACTGAAGCCTTTGTTGGACATACAACCGTTGTTTTCTTTGCCACGCATCTCTCTCTATATATATATATATATAAAGAGAGAGACAGACAGACAGACAGACAGACGGACAGAGTACAAAAATGAGGACGCAACTATTCCAAGAAGAGAAGCGAAAATATCATCAAGTACTTTAGTAAGAAATGTTATTTGATCATGACCATGTGGTTACTTTTTTATGACATGTCTGTAATGTTCAAACAGTTTTTTTCGGGGAAGCAGGTTTGTGTGAGCTTTTGTGTGGAAGCGAAGATGTTATTCTTTAGTTGAAAATGTAGAAACCGTTCAAGAGAATTGGCTTTTGATGATTATTCTACGTGACAAGTCGTTTACCATTAATGTCTGCTTTTTAGTTTCGTCATGGAAGCGAATTGGTTTAGAAATAACATTAACTATGGCAAGGATTAAAACCCTAGCCTCTAAAGTTGCGGGTAGGTATCCATGTTAGGGACTTGTCGCCACGGCATATTGACTTAAAAACGAAATAGGTTTCCGCATATTTTTCCTTCTATGTAGACCTGTTTCTATGGCAACCTTGATATCATGCAGCTAGCTGAGTTGAAAAGATAATTCTGAATGAAGTACAGTTAATCAAATACCTTATATTTATTATGGCTCGACATATGATTTGAATCCAAACTTTAGCGAGGTATAAAGTCTATATATCAAATTGTAATTAATTAGATAAAACTCGAATTGAAAATTCTCGGTCTAAATTTTGAGAAAATGAAGCGACAAAATCGGTCGCAAAAATAACCATTTTAATCCTTGAATTAGATAATCTACAAATAAAAGAAAGAACCGTGAAAAGAAAGGATTGATTGATTTATTTTAACGGCGTCTCAACTGGTCAATGGTTATCTTATACCTTGCGGTTCGTGAATCGCGTTCATTGTACGTTTATATTTAAATTTTTTGCGTGATCGTTTCTAAAAAGTTTTGTTTTGGGGGGCGTTTTTTTAACACGATCTTATCGATTAGGAATAATGTTTAAACAGATCGATTTGACTCATCGATGAAACCCTAACAGGTAATACCAATCTGAGTCAGAGTGAACTTGAGAGTAATGATATTGAAGAGGTACTATATACTCTCCAGTTCTGGAGAACTGGAGTCTAACCATCATGTGCAATTAAGTGTTATACCCCCAGGACACTTCCTTTTTGGTAGGGGTCTTACCCCTCTGCAAGATGTACAATCAGCATATTCTAAATGCCAACAACAAAGCGTGAAAAGAAAGAAAGTTTGTTTTGTTTTGTTTGTTTGTTTTTATTATTCATTTTCCTGACTTTGTCTCCTGACTTGAAAACATACAAGTTACGACAGTCCAATTAAAAAATAGGGATACAAATGAACAAAGTTAATCGGTTGATGTAGATATCTGTCATGAGTTGGTAAAGCGAGTATATATGATAAAGGAATTTACCTTAGTTTATCTCCAGGTCATGATATTAAGTGTTGTAGGTGACTCACCTATGACCAGAATAATAGACTTACCCAAAGGGTACATTAATCAAGAACTAAGCTGGTAGAGCGGGAGCAGCAGCTGTAGTAAGCACGTTGCCTGTCTTCGTGCACGTTGAACCAAGGAAACCCTCCTCAGAGACTTGGATACATTTATGTGGCACCTCATATCTCCGTGGTGAGTTATTTATTTATTGATCCCTAATAATCGGTCATAACAATAAGGCACCCTGAATTGAGTTTACTGCCCAAACTACTTTTTAAACTTTCTTAGACATCGAGTACCATGTTTAGTTTAATACAGACTCAATGAGGGGCAGTACTCGACTACGACATTGGAGTAAGCGAGTTCGAACTTCAATCGTGCTATTTCGTTCGCTTTCAGACTAATGCCCCTTGGCAAAGGCATAAACCCCTTTATTCCTCACCCAAACTATGGTTTATGTAGTACTACTACTGTTCTTCTACAAGGCTGACTTTGGCATTAAATAACCCTCTAAGATTGATATACCATTAAAACAAAGTAACCAAATCAGAAGCAATCAGGATTGAATACATTGCACGATCAACGAGCCAAATTAGTTTGTTACGTATCGTTCACTCAATTGTAAACATCTTTATTTTAGATACTTATCAGGTTTAGCAGAGTCTAACACATGGCTACAATAGTGGAGATCTCAACTGAACTCACTCTAACCATCAGTGGCCAATCAGTCGATTTTACTGACCATATTTTTACCACAGTTTCCCATAATATATCGATATTTAATTAGCTTAATTTGACACAGATCAAGTCAGGGATCGTTCCTTACAACCTGTACAATGTAATCCATGTTATCAGATGAAGATATACGCACTACCAAGTAAACCCCATTGCTCTCAGAGATGCCATGAAAGAGAATCACTCGATATAGCACCCTAACAACTTAATGGGTCTCATCCAGTCGAACAAAAGAATATATTAATAGGGCGTACAAAAGATCGAACTCACGACACTATAAACAGATCGTGAGACTGTCTTGTTTACCAACGCTCAACCGCAAACACCAAATCATTTACAGATAATGGCGTCACTGTTTATCTAGATTGAACATTTTTAAAGACCTGCTTCTTGTATACATGACAATCTAACTTTCGAGACTAAAGATTATTCGGGAAATCATCTTTCTCTCACAGTAAGCCTTATCTCACTTTCTTCCTTAAATACAACATGGTGTTAGAATCTTAAGCCCTTTTACAAAGGTAAAACTGATACTCACTCACTCTCACGTTCTTGTCGTCGGACGAGACAACATGGCTTCTCAATTTAACCTCCCGGAATTCTTAGACTTTTCCAACGGAAATATATCTGGAAACTGGAAAGTTTTCAAACAAGAACTGAGGCTTTACCCAACAGCCACAGAAAAACTAAAGAAACCGAGCGAAGTTAAAACCAGCATTCAACTCAGTTTGGCCGCCAGATTTGAAACAATTTTGCATTTTCGTCGGTGAATGATGATATGAATTACGACATAGTAACGTCAAAATTCGAGGAATACAAAGCGCGGTAGAAATTTCTCACTTCTCGACAAAACGAGGCAGAAAAATTTTGACGACTCCGTAAACAAATTAAAAACGCTGAGTCAGGAATGTGAATTAAAAGAATTGAGATACAGCCTCATCAAGGACAATGATTATTTTCGGAACAAACAACACCCCCGCGTTCAGGAAAAACTCCCATGAGAATCTAATTTCATGCTGGAAATTGCAATAAAGGCAGGTCAAACCCTCGAGACTACAAGACGGTAAGTAGGACTCCTAAGAGAACCCAAGGAAGTAAATTTCACAAAGAGTGAAAAAAAAAACACCAACCAGTCGGCAAAAAAAGACCTGATGAAACTCACTCTCACAAAAGGCAGAACTCCCTTCCATCCAACAGAGAAAAAATAACAGAATGCAAATTCTGTTCATACTCACACTTTCAAGGCAACTGCCCCGCATACAACCAAATCTGCAACACTAGCAAAAAAAAGCAACCACTTTGCAAAAATGTGCCCCTCAAACAAACACGTTAAGGAAATCATGCAGAATGACTCTGACTTGCGATCAAACCTATGAAGGCTGCATCACGGCAAAAACAAAGTCACCAACAAACAAACGAAAAACATACGAGGTGAACTCAATGTCAGAAGATTCGTTGGTTACATTAGAAGTAAATGGTACAAAGACAAGATTAAAAATTGACTCAGGTAGTCAAGTAAACATCATTCCAAAAAAAGACTACCAGCTTCTGAAAAATAAACCTGGACTAAAGTTAACAGCCTACAACGACACCTCTATCCCAGTACTAGGAAAATATGCAGTACAAATTCCACACAAACTGAAATTTTTAACATGACACTTGTAGCCCAAAATTGGCAGTCAAATGGCATGGTAGAGAGAACAATACAAACAGTCAAAAGAACTCTATTGAAATGCTTGAAAATGGGGGATGACAAAGACCTAGCATTGCTTGTTTTACACACGGCACCAGGTAAGGAGAACACTCCATCACCAGCAACAAAACTGATGAAACGTGAGTTACGGACATTGCTACCAAGAATAAATGAACCCACATACCGGAACAAGGCCTATAAGGAGACACCTAGAAAACACAAAAAACTCTTACCCTTGAACATCGGTGACCATGTCCGTTTATATGAAGGCAAAACCTGGTCAAGAAAGGGGGAAAGTAATCAAGAGATGTGAACAACCTAGGTCATATCTCATCCTAACAGAGAATGACCAACAATTCCGTCGCAACAAACGACATCTATGAGCTATTCTACAATCACAGGAGCTCGGGATTTTCCTATTCCCGAAACTTACAAATACATCACCTCCAGAAATCTCAGAACACCAACCAACCAACCAACCAACCAACCACAACTGAACAAATGATCCGAACCAGAGTCGGAGGAAAAGTGCATCCACCTCGTAGGATGCATAAATACACTTCATAAGTCTGGACCAAAACATAGCCGAAGAACAAAGGACTTGGGAGGGGGATGTTGTATGTGCATATAAACTATAAACTAATGTAGAGTTAACTCCCACGGAGTTTTAGTTATAAACACCCAATAGAAATAAAATCATGCGAGACACAATACGTGCGTTGTGGTTATCTTTATGCAAAGCGCTGGGAAATCATTTTTCACTGTCCCAACGCGACTCCGGTAAGCCTTGTCTCACTTTCTTCTGTAAATACAACAGATATGACACTAAACAATCTGATGGTGAGACTCCAGTAATGCTGGAGCTTTGTGGAATGCGGAGTATCTATTTATTGCCATCCTTCCCAGGTCCACTCAGGCCCGAAGTGGTAGCACCTCATTGGGTCCTTTCTGTGGGTCAAATAGAACTAAACTGTGTAATTACGCTAAACTGAATTGTTTGAAATTAGCTGCTTTGACATTTAACTGTGTTGAACAAAAATTTATACTTATACTAAACTGAAATGTTTAAAATAGAACTGTTTTGACATTTAACTGTGTGTAAACAAAAACTATACTTATACTAAACTGAATTGTTTGAAACTTTTATCAAAATGACTTAATTCGGCGTTATATGACCTGAAAAGGGTCGATAGGCCGTAAAACAAAACAACAAACCAACCAACCTCTTCCTCAGGTCTTCGGGCCAAACACCTGGCATTCTTGCCGGGTGGTTACAT
>OY757914.1:119842066-119902066 GCA_963585895.1 Sepioteuthis lessoniana | reverse complement strand
ATTGATATTCTATAATACTCCCCTTAAAATTTTGACTTAGGATCTTCAATCCCTTTCATTGATATTACATTATACTTCCCATCAAAAAAGATATCAGCCTGAATTCAGTAAGTTAAGATGGAGTTTCTCCTATAGCTGTTTTTTTTTATCCCGATTTATATAAACTGAAATTTTTTCACCAATCCTTCCTAACAAAAATGGTATCTTACATTCCTATTTTTCATCTATGCTATTATATATGGTAACTAACAGGAAACATATTTAATATAATTAACAGGAAACAACACATTTAACAGGAAACATAACTGGAATATACTCATCTATTTTTTGGTGTTCAGGATACTCTCGTTTCAAAGATGCAATCAAATTTGGCTCAAAAAATTTATTAAGAAAAGAAAACATAAAATCAAGTAGAACCAAAAATTAACCCTTTCTCTGTAGGATGCAGAATAATTTTTCAAGGTTTATTTTTGGACAAACAGCATCTTCAACACTGGGAAATTTAATTATCAATTTTTGTGCATGTCAAATAAGAAGAGTTTACTTTTTATGCACATTTCACAAGTAGAAGAATTTGTCAAACGTAAAATAATGGAAAACATTCCCAAAGTCTACAATTTGGTTGAAACAAAAAGAATTTTCATCATTTAATGTGTTTACCTCATTCCATAAGTTTAATATTAAAAGTATTATTTGAAGTAACATTGTTTAAAGAAAAAGATGGACAAAACATGTTAATATATCAACAAAAATGAAAGTACTTCCCTGAATATAAAAAAACTCAATATTAAGTTTCATAAGAAATACAAGTATTTTTTATAAAATATTATTGTAACCAAATTATTAAGATGGGGTCATTCTATTATTTATGATTTAATTTTAACTCCATAAATTTTTTCACAAATTTAACTCCATAAATTTTTTCACAAATTTTTCTGACTCAAATGAAGTTTTATGTTCACTTATGACTTTTATGTTTTCAAATAAAATAATTACAATGAAAAATAATCATCAAATATAATTAATTCTTTTCTTTGTGAAATTCAGAAACCTTATCTAATCTCTTTTTATGTATATTTTACAAGAAGAACTCATTAATATGAAAAACTTTCCCAAAGTCTAGAATCCAATTTTAGACTGAAACAACAACCAGTATCAACATATTTATTTGATAAGTCAACTTTTTAATCCTTTTGCTGATCAACACTTGAAACACTACAATTTAAAATAATTTTATTTTTTAATGGAAGCAAATATCAGGAAGAAATTTTATCCATGTCAGTATCATAATTAGAGTAGTTGATAGGTGATAGAGAAAAGGATAAGGAGTGAGCACTTGAATAAACCACTCTCCCATAACTACCACCAGATAGTAATAAACTGTCCTTCAATTTGGTTAATAAGAAAAACAAAAAACATTTCAATAAAATGCATCTATATTAGTGATATTCAAATCATAAACTGACCCCTGGAGATAGAGAGTTTTATTTTATTTTATTTTATTCATTTATTTTCTTAATCTAACAATTTGGTTCCACAGATAAAACTCAGAAACATTTCAAGACCATCCACACATCATCAGATATCAGAAGAATCTCATCATTTATTAAAAAAAAAAAAAATGACAAACCTCCAAGATAATAAAAAATATCAAACTTATTGAATAAATTTATAAAAAGTAGAAACTATAAATCCATTCCTATTTGTGACTTGTAGGTAGAGCTTTTTTATATCATAGGTTCAAAGCTAAAACATTTTTTCTTATCCTAAAAAATAAAGATCTTTTCTAAATAATAATGCTTTCACATCTGCCATTTTCCCAAAACTCTAACATGGCCATTAACCTTACTAATAACTACAAACTATAACCACTTTCTTCATTCAGAAGAAAATTACATTGAATCTCCCCAATTTATGCCTACAGAGTTCAAAAAAGAAATAATTCATATTGATAAAATAAAAACTTATCATTCCAAAAATCAATAACTATGTTCCTTTTTCTAAGATATAAATATTCATAAAGTCATCTTTCTTTTGAATATTTATATAAAAACATCATCAAGTACAATTAACTTGTATGTTTCCTTTTCTAGAAATCATTGTCTCTATATGAAAAAATTGAAGACAATTTTAAATAGATTTACCAGCTCTAATTTCCTTCATAAAGCAAATTTGTAATTTTATATGCTGATTTCATAATCCATTGATAGTAAGTTTACAGTTAAGTCATCACAAGGTGTTTCATAAATATTACAACATGAAAAAAATTCAAACCTTCAAATTATCTACTGTGCAATGTCAACTGACAACACAACTTGAATAAAAAGAAATTCATTTTAATTGGCAAATCAAAAAATGCAACTATAAGACAAAGTTTTTTGTCCATCCATGAAATTTCCCTACTAACCAATTTGAAGGGAATATTTTGTCACATACCAGGGGGCATTTTCATACAATCAATTTCTTAGAACATATTTCACTTCAAATCATTCACTAATATGCATTTTACTAAAAATAATTTACCAGAAAGTATTTCACCACAAATAATGTACCTGAAGGCATTTCAGTACAAATCATTTTTCTGGAAGGTATTTCCCCATAAACCACTTACAAGTAGGCATTTCACCCATGGTGGCATAATCCAGGCCTGATCCTGGTGCAACTGAGAGCCAAAACTAGAAACCTGTTAAAGAATGTTTGATTTTCAGAAATTTTATAAGAAAATTAAATCAACTATTTTTGAAAATACTTAGAATAACATTTTGACTCCTAAGTATGGATAATGGAATGTACTGAAAGTTAAATAAACGTAAATATTTACTTTTGATTTGGACACTGATAATTATTGAACTAAACAAAGAGTTTGTTAAGATTTCTGGTAAAAGATATGATCTTCATAATGTTGAAACAGAAACATTAACATTATTTACAGGTTTCACCAAATTTTTTATTCAATTAGGAAGGCATCAGTTGAAATGCATATGTGACAATCATCTTAGAAATATAAACAGATAAGACAAAATCATTCTAGAAAAGTTTAAAACCCTTTAAAGCTGGTTCTTTGTTTGATATGGGTGAGTAATTTTTGCAAAAGGTTTTCAAAAAAATATTTGCAAAAATATAAACATGCATTCTCTCTATAATGAAAAACTGAAAATCAGAAATAAGCACAAAAATGTTACGTAATGATTTTAAAACACCTTTTCCTTTATTGTATAGAAAATGATGAAACAAAAATATAACCATTTGTAAATATGGTCAGAAGGAACCTATAGTTTTCCACAGTCAATTGAATTGGTACATTTTCCATATTTTTCATAACAAAAAAAAAGTTTCATATTCACTGGGTTGATAATCATTTCTTGTTATATATCCAGCTATGTACACAGGGGCCATTTTTATTTCATCAGAAAGGAAATTTTCCAGATTGTAAAATATTTATGAACCTTCATTACAAAGTTTATAATTAAACAATGTACATTGGTAACATGGCATCAAAAACATCAATATTTACATTTTAATCTTAAAGTAAAGATGTCTGCTTAATATGCAGCTTTTCAAAACACTGTTGAAAATTTATAAAATAGGTGCCACCAAATCCTTGACAAAGTTTACTAAATTTCTTTTCAGTTGTAAATTGTAAATTGTAACAGATATTTATGTCTTGTAGCCAAAATATATTCACATAGACTAACAATTCCGTTGCAAATTTTGATGTATGGTAATAGCAGTGTGTTTTGATCATTGTTTTATATAATTATCTTGACTGCCAGCCATTTTAAGAGTCATCTGACCAAACTGAATGATAAAATCAAGTTCACTGTCATTCAGACATCTGATTTCAGTTTGTAGAGGATCATAGAGTAGTTTACCAATTTGAAGGGTCTTAACAGTTTAAATTTTCCACCATGTCAAAACCTTGTTTATTAGAATAGCAATGTCATTCTTATCCACACTTATTCCAGACTGAATGAGAAATGCATTATTGTTTTTCTGAGGCAAGTAGAAACCTGTTGTCTTTCTAAGGGCTATGGAGTAATGGAAACTTCATCTAAGTCAGAAATTTTGCTAGTCTTTCAGATTCAAAATGATATAACTGTTTAAAATGTGCCCATTTTTCAACTTATTTTACTCCATTATCATCAAAGATTAGTTCTCCAGTCTTTTCTGTGAGCTCCAAGGAGTGCAGGATATAATTTTAAAAAGACTTGATTTACTTGGTTGCCATCACATAAAATAGACTTTACATCAGTTAGTGAGTTTGTAAGGTAATTTTTATTAAACTACCTACAAACAATTCATTTAGAAATCCAATGTCTAACCATTTAACTGTGTGCAAATAAATGACTGCTTGTTAATTTGACCGCTAGTGATATATTGCAATACTTAAAACCATTCAATTATGTTAAAGTAAATGAGTTTATTTCAAAATGTTATCAACAAACTTTATGTTTACAAATCATTTATATATTCAGTATATATATACGTCTAAATAGGATTCCAACAAATAATATTAAAGAGAATTTTTTAGGTTAGATAGCAACATTTGAAACCATTTAACTGTATGCAAACAAATGATTGATAGTGGTAAGAATCATTCATATTGAATAGGAATACTTGAAATCATTTAACTGTGTGCAAACAAATGAGCTCTTGTTTGCCAGAAAATGTTACCTAAAAACTTTTTGTTTATATATATATATATATATATATATATATATATATATATATATATATATATATAAAGTATTTAACATTGAATTACCTTGAAGGATTAATATGCTATAAAACCCAACCAACCAACCAACCCATTTATGGGTTAAATGGAACTAGTATCCTAGATATGACACAAAACTGCATCTGGATAATGTGCCCCTTCAGTGTGATTACTCCCAGGTCCACTCTCACTTAGAGTGGTAGTATTTGTTAGCGTTCTACCAATGGGTCAAACAGAACTGCGTAACAATTCAACAGTGTGCAAAGCAAATGACTGATGTTACACTGAATTGTTAATGTTAAATAGGAAAACTTAAAACTATTTTTAATGGAATGAAAATAATTGATTAATTATTAAACAGAATTATTTACATTGGATCACAAATCATTTACCAGAAAGACTTTCACTAAAAATAATTTACCAAAAACCATTTCAGCACAAATTATTTACCAAAGGACATTTCACTACAAATCATTTACCTGATAGTGTTTCACTGAGCTTACCTACAGTTTGACAATTATATTCTCAATGAATATACATCATGTTTTGCTTGGACATTCATCAGCAGAAAAAATTCAAAGCATTTAAAAAGTTTCAATGAGCAAGTCCTAGATAAAATTTTGGTATCAATTCAAATTTGAGAATTTGTCAAAAACAATTCCTATTCATAAAACCTACAAGAAACAGTATGCCCTCAAAAATACAAAACATGTGTATGATTAACTAAAAGGAAATTATTGATTGATAATATGAAAAAATCTAGCAATAACATTGACAGTCTGGAAAGTATCTAGCCATTTTAAATGATTACAAATGAAATGCCTACAGGTAAATAATCTATGCTGCTCTCTGGTAAATGAATTGTAGTGAAATGCTCTCTGGTAAAAGATTTATAGTGCTCTTTCATAAATGATTTGTGATGAAATGCCCGCTGGTAAAAGCTTTGTGATGAAATGCTCTCTGGTAAAAGATTTGTGGTGCTCTTTCAAAAATGATTTATGATGAAATGCCCTCTGGTAAAAGCTTTGTGATAAAATGCTCACTGGTAAAAGATTTGTGGCGCTCTTTGGTAAATGATTTGTGATGAAATGCCCTCTTGTAAAGGTTTTGTGGTGAAATGCCCTCTGGTAAAAGATTTGTGATGAAATGCTCTCTGGTAAAAGATTTGTGGTGCTCTTTTGTAAATGATTTGTGATGAAATGCCCTCTGGTAAAAGATTTGTGATGAAATGCCCTCTGGTAAAAGATTTTCGACGAAATGCCCTCTGGTAAAAGATTTGTGGTGCTCTTTGATAAATGATTTGTGGTAAAATACTCTCTGGTAAAAGATTTGTGGTACTCTTTCGTAAATGATTTGTAATGAAATGCCCTCTCGTAAAAGATTTGTGATGAAATGCTCTCTGATAAAAGATTTGCGGTGCTCTTTGGTAAATGATTTGTGATGAAATGCCCTCTGGTAAATGTTTTGTGATGAAATGCCCTCTGGTAAAAGATTCGTGGTGCTCTTTGGTAAATGATTTGTGGTAAAATACCTTCTGGTAAAAGATTTGTGGTGTTCTTTCGTAAATGATTTGTGATGAAATGCCCTCTGGTAAAAGATTTGTGATGAAACGGTCTGTGGTAAAAGATTTGTAGTGCTCTTTAGTGAATTATTTGTAATGAAATGCCCTCAAGTAAATGATTTGAAGTAAAATGCTCTCTGGTAAAAGATTTGTGATGAAATGCCCTCTGGTAAATCATTTGTAGTGAAATGCCCTCTATTAAAAGATTTGTGATTAAACACTCTCTGGTAAAAGGTTTGTGGTGCTCTTTCATAAAAGATTTGTGATGAAATGCCCTCTGGTAAAAGATTTGCGATGAAATGCTCTTGGGTAAATGATTTGTGATGAAATGCCCTCTGGTAAATGATTTGTAGTGCTCTTTCATAAATGATTTGTGATGAAATGCCCTCTGGTAAATGATTTGAAGTGAAATGCTCTCCGGTAAAAGATTTGTGGTGCTCTTTCATATATGATTTGTGATGAAATGCCCTCTGGTAAAAGATTTGTAATTAAATGCCCTCTGGTGAAAGATTTGTGAGGAAATGCTCTCTAGTAAAAGATTTGTGGTGTTCTTTGGTAAATGATTTGTGATGAAATACCCTCATGTAAAAGTTTTGTGATGAAATGCCCTCTGGTAAAAGATTTGTGGTGCTCTTTGGTAAATGATTTGTGATAAAATACACTCTGGTAAAAGATTTTTGGTGCTCTTTCATAAATTATTTGTGATGAAATGCCCTCTGGTAAAAGATTTGTCATGAAATGCTCTCTGGTAAAAGATTTGTGGCATTTCTCATGTACAGCTTATTCTCCAGACCTCTCATCTTCAAAATATCATTTTTTATTTCATACAATGTTTATTGTCTGCTCAGCAGTTTCAACAAATTCAAGATATCAAAACTTTCATTCAAAACCAAAATCATTTTTTATGAAATGCAAAATTTTGATTGGTTGGTTTAATGGCATATCAACCTTTTTTAGGTTATTTTATGCCAAATCCAAACTCCTACAAGAACAGTAGTGGTACTATTTAACCCATAGCTAGGAGGATAAAGGGGTTCATACCTTTCTCAAGGGTATTTGTCCAAAAGGGAACATAATAGCGCGAGTGGAGTTCGCACTCACTTACTACAATTCTGCAGTCCATCACTTTAACCATTACACTACGAGGACATACCTCCCCCCCCCCGGCAAAATTTTGATGAAAAATACATAAAGTCTAAAAAAAGTCAACACAAATAAGAATTTTAAATACTTTTTTTCTAGTTTTAAATGTATGAGATGTTTCTCTTAAAACAGTTATCAAATCCTGAAGAAGGGTGATTACCTTTCACATAATACCAATACCTTTGGGGAAGGCATGAATCCAACTATTTTCCCTCCAGCTAAGAGTAAATAGTGGGGTAGACAAGGGTATAGTAAGCAGTCTAGGAAAAAGAAAACTTTGAATTCAAGTCCTGAAGAAGGATGCCCTCCACCTACCTATTCTATCCCAAGATACACTACATGAGAAGAATCCTCACAACCAAACCAGGTTATGGCACCACTGAGAAATGTATAACTTTATATTTAAATTGTATTACATGCATGCGTGTGTGTGTGTGTGTGTGTGTGTGTGTGTGTGTGTGTGTATACAGATATTATTTAATTCCAAACTTGGGAAAAAAATTCCCTTTTTTTTAAATGTCATTATTAATTTGTTTAATTTCTATCACCTAGTATAGCTTCATCTGTCTTTATTCTAATGCAATAAAAAAGAATATCTTTATGCATATCTAAATAAACAGAATATATGAAATATAATTTAGATATCCTTAAACAGAACCACCTGCTGCCACCCAGGGCCACCCTGATTGGGTTATTTTTTCAAATTCATGTAAGCATATGACATATTTTCTAAAGATAAACTAATAATTAAAGTAATAGTTGTCATATTCTGTAGATCTTGAATCTTAAAACCTACATCTTAATCGAATGATAAGTGCACATCTGTTTGTATCAGGTCGACAGAATAAATATATTTGTACTAGGAAAGTAATTTTTTAGTTTAGTGAAGACAACATGACAGTTATATGAAAAGCAGCTTTGTCAACAAGATCAATCACACACACACACACTGGGATTTAGAAATCATCTGGAAGTACTACAGTCTTTTTCTGTTATTTTATTAAAATGCTTATACCAAACAATTCTAGAAAATATGCAGAAAGATACAACTGCTAACAGGAAATATACAAGAACCTCAGCCATCACACACACACACACACACACACACACACACACACACATATGTGTGTATATATATATGTATATATATATATACACACACAAAAGGAGTATCATTTAGTCCATAGTCTGATGCATAATTATTACTTGAATTTTCATCTCAATGTTTCATGGTATAATTTTCAATCAATGTGACTTATATTCACTACAGAATTATATTCACTGACATAGGAAGAGATTATGTTGAAAAATAAATATATGTTATGTAAGATAAATACATTTTTCATCATTAAGCTGTAAACTAGTTGGTATAATAATATATATAAGAATAGATGAATAGATTGATATGCAGAGATTAATTGATTCATTCATTGATTATAATGGCATGTCAAATCGTCTACAGTTATTTTATGCCTAGAGGTTAGGGAATCGTGTTCATTGTACATTCATATTTACATTTTTTGTGTAGCTGTTTCTTAAGCTGTTTTTTTTTATACACAATCCTATCAAATACTAATAATTTTTAAACAAATCTATTTAATCCATAGATGGAACCCTGATAGTTACTACTACCACTCCAGGTCAGAGTGAACCTGGAAGTAATGGCAATGAAGGGAAATACTCCACACTCTCCAGATCTCTAGAACTGGGCACTCAATATCAATTACAGTCTAATGTCATACTCAGGACACCCCTTTTTATGGAGGTCTCACCCTGCTGCGGAGTATACAATGAGCATATTCAAAGTCCTACAAATGGGACATATGAATATGTACAGTTGAGATAAATAGATAAATGGATAGATATGCATGGATTCAGATAGATAGATAGATAGATAGATACATACATACATACATACATACATACATTGACCAACCATTATGTCTGCACATCAAAATAAGAAGACCTTGAAAATGATAATTTTCAAGTACATTTATATTAGAGTGACTACACAACCAACAACATCCCTACTTTCATGTATCATGCCTTTTTCTCTACTCAAACGATATAGGTATCTTTTCAAAAGGAAGTTGCTCATATTTCATTTTATCTTTATTACAATAAGTGCATGTGTGTGTGTGTGTGTGTGTGTGTGTGTGTGAGAAAGAGAGAAAGTAACTCCTCCATGATGTCAAACATTCTAAAGTAAAGGATAAACAAAAAAAAAAAGAAATTGTCAACTTACGAAAGTGGCACCAATCTAATCTGGTCAATCAAAATTATCTTTTTATGGTAGAGAGACTAAATTTAGTCAGAGACAAATTTAATACAGTAAAAGAAGACACATCCAAAAATATTAAAATCTTACTGACAATCAGATTAGAGAAGATATTTTTGGTTAATATAATTATTCATATAAAAATAGAATATTAAAAAGCTAAACTAACAACAGGTTACATATATGAAATCTATAAAGATTATTTCATTTAAGAGAGAATCTTTAAAATGCCATCTTCTTTTTTAACATGAGATATTATTCATCACCAAATAATCAATAAATTGAAAGAGTCAGTTTTAAATCTAAAATATTGCATGAGTTACTTCCCTTAACAAATAATTTTGGTTCAGATCAATATTTCAATATATTGATTATGAATAAATAATAATCATATGTAAAGTGTCCATTTGCTATTTTAAAACACATGTGTGTGCACATGCATATATATATAGACAGAGAGAGAGACAGACAGACAGACAGACAGAGAAAGCAAGAGAAAAGGAAGGAAAGAAAGTGAAAGTAAGAAAGAGAGAAGTGAGGAATAAAACAAATGCAATTATCTTGTTGACAACTAATGTATAAACTATTTCCTTGAAAAAATAGTTGTAGACAGTCCAATCTGCAAAAATTTATTTTCTAAGAGATTTTCTGAATGAGTGAGCTAAACATTTGGAAACATCATTGAAAGCTTTGGTATTTAACAACTGATCCTGTACATTCCCAATCTCCTGAAATTTATCTAACAAATGCACCAATATTGTCAACTTGTTGGTTACTATAGATTGGAGTAATTTCAAATTAAAGTTGTCTATCTTGTGCTTGTAAGATTTATGTGCAAAATATGTTTGTCCATGTAAAACAACGTAGCCAACACAAAATATAACACAAACGAATAAATATTCAAATGATGTTGGTGCATAATGCATACATTTCAGCTGTATCTAAATAGAATTATGCCCCATAGAACCAATTAACAGTAATATAAAATTTGTGCATAAATTCTCCCCTCTTAGACTTAGGGTTGTGTCATGTACGAAACAGTGTGTGTGTGTGTACACACACACACACACACACACATATATATATATGTGTGTGTGTGTGTGTGTGTGTGTGTGTGTGTGTGTGTGTGTGTGTGTGTGTGTGTGTGTGTGTGTGTGTGTGTGTGTGTGTGTGTGTGTATTGTAAAACCTTGAAATACCAATTAAAAACATGGATTAAAACAAATTATAAAAAGGTTTTTATACACAAATACTGTTAGTTTTACGAAATTTTCTTACACACTATTTTCATAGAAGATTTAATCCAGACTGAAATGCAGAGAAAGAGTTTGTGTACAAGTCCTTTTATTTCATTTTATAAAATATCTTTAATCAGGATTTTAAGGTTTTACAACGTATGACTAGATCTGTCTCTGATATTGTGAGTTGTTTTTACATTTTATAATTTACACTTAAACATTTTACCACTAGAAACAATCCAAATCAGTAAAATAGAGTGCTCTCCGCACAAAAATGCAGAGCAATATTTCAATAATGAAATAAAACAAGATATATTAAGATCACTCACAAGTTTGAATTTCATATGCATGTGAACTTGTGTATCCATACATTTGAAGTCTATATACTGCATGGAACTTGTAAGTGATCTTAATCTCTCCCTTTTATTTTATTTGATACTTTGAATATTGTCTAAGAGTGCAAAGTGATTGTTGACTAAAGTTGTTTCCCCACAAGATTTACTTGATGAGAAGAGTGGTTTGATACTCAGTAGGAGGAAAAATGTGTCAAAGGGTGGTTGAATCCTCTTCTGGGGTCAATAACCATTTCACACCCTTATGATGAGTACCATGACTTTGATAAATAATCAATGGAGGAGAAAGTCTCACTGGTGTAAAATTTAGAGTGATAGACTCTACTATATTTTGTTAGAGTATCCATCTAGAAGACAGACACTCTGTTGTAAAACCTGCAATTTTGATAACCTCTTATGATATAAACATGTTATTGAAATTTAGTGAGATTGACTCGGTGCACCATCTTTTCTTACTATAAAAAGGATCAGGCACTGGTATCCTAGGATTGTTACAAAATTATGTCATATGATGGCTATACTAGAATTTGAGGTGACAGTCATCATGCATATAGCATATGTATATATATTCTGAGGTTAGTGCAATGAGAACAACAGCTGGGATTGAACTTGTCATCCATCTTACATCAGACAATCTTATTAACACTTTCATCTGTAATTAGATGAAAAGAATTGAAGTCAAGAAAAGGGAAAATACCTCCAAACACCAGATTTTTTAAAAAATTGGTAACATTTTTAAAAGAATGTTGCATTTCCAAAGTACAAATGAAAATACATTCAAATTGAAAGATGGAAAATTTAAAGAAGCAGAAAAAAGGAGGGAAAAATCAGATGCAGCAAAAACAATAATACAACCAAAGAATTTGCTATCAGACTTACAATATCATTCATGAATAAGTACAACTCAATATTTTTTTATAAAAAGTTCATTTTCTTCTAAAACAAAGATACCAGGATTTTATTTCTTGTAAAACATTATGCACTCAAAACAGATATTTTTTTTTTTTTACCCAACCCCTCCGCTCGGGCAGGATATGACACAAGGTCTATTTTTTAAGTGGAGTTTAGCAGGTTTGAATTCAGAGTTTTCCTTCTCCTAGACTAGTTGCCTCACCAAGGCTGAAGAACCTAGTCTGCCCTACTATTTACCCATAGCTGGAAGGAGAATGATTGGATTCATACCTTTCCCAAGGGTATTAGTGCTATGTGAAATGCAATCAAAACAGATATTGATTATTTGGGATTATTTAGTATCAAACTTTACAGCATTGAAATCTCGTATCCAAAAATATAAATATGTAACAGTACAAAAATAAGTACACCACTTATAAATATTTATGCAGTTTTATTTTTGGTTAAATAGTTTCAGTGCTGTAGTAGGGTAATAAATAATACCTAATAATATTCATTTTGATTGTATAATGTTCCATTAGAAAAAATAAATCCTAGTATCTTTGATTTAGAAGAAAATTAACTTTTTATTAAAAAAAAATGTAAGTGATATATTTATTTATAGGTGACATGAAAACATTTAATCTTCATTTTTTAAGCTGACCAGAAGCAAGGATAAATACTCTAGTTCAATTTACATGATCAAATATCTAATTACCCTCCAGATAATTCAGTTTTGACACAATAGATACCATCTTCCCAATTTACAAAAATTACTATCTTTTACATCCCACTAATGTTCCATAAATGGAATTGAACTTTTTACATATGATAAATATTTGTACCAATCTTAGATTGGGCATGCATCCATTTCACATGGCTTCCATGCTAATTATTTAAAAAATTTCTAATAAACATTAGATTAACCCATATTCAAACTTCAGTTGAGGTTATTTATCACTAAAACTCTTTAATGAAAAAGTATAAAGTTTTTTCACCTACTCTGTCTTATTAAAAGTTTTCTTAATATAAATGTTTTGTTTCTTCTATCACACAGTGCATAACAAAAATGATAGTAGGTGACTTAGTAATTGGAAAAACCACTAACCCATAACAAGCATCCAGGAAGTAATAAATATAGCTGGAAAAAAATTGTTATACTTATTGTCAACTTTGACAAGAGTAACGATAGATAGATAGATAGATAGATCAAATATTTCCATGTATCACACAGAATCAATTTATATAGAAAGAACAGGATATGAAAAAAATCAATAATCAACATTTACAAAGTTTGGATGAAAAATCAGTTAATCAATGATTATCAATAAGTATTATCATGTTGTACAGTTTGTTTTCTGACCTTATTTAACTTTAATCCAATGAACTTTTTTAAAACACAATTTCTCTGATTGATTTACAATGGTTCAAAATTTAAACAAGTATTCTTTTCTTTTTTTAAAAATTCAATCTCCTCCTTTTGAACTTTTAAAATATTTAAATTTAAAGTTTCTTGAAAGCAAAAAATATTTGATGCATGAAGCAATATTACAAAATAAATTCTTATATCTTTTTTTTTTTTATTAAGTTATTTCTAAATTACATTAATACACGAATTTGAACTTCCAGTATAATTCTAATAATATTGAAGAAAGAATTCTTAAAATTTGCTGACTTATGGTAAATCTATCTTTATAGAAGAAAAATGTTTATTGGTGTCTTATTGTTTTATAACATAAAAATATTTATCTACAAAATCATTAACTATTACAGTAAATCAAGTTAATGTAAAGTTTTCAGGGTGGAATTGGGATTATTTTCTGTTTTTTGTTTTTTTAGAGATTTTTTTTTTATTCTTCAGTATCGTGTAACCATTAATTTAAAAGTCCACCTTCAATATTAAATCTTTTTTTTTTTTTTTTTGGCTTTACAATTAACCAGTTTGAAAAGGTTAAATACTTGTGACCGTTAAAAAAGAAAATGAAAAGAGGAAATGTCTTTCCCTTGTTTTTTAGAGCGAAGTAAATTGAATATATCTCGGAAGGCTGATTCATCAAAATTCACAGCCCCCTTAAATTTCTACTAATTTCAAAAAGCCTAAAAAAGGGTTATTCCTTGAAAACTAAAACGTGTCTTTTTTCCGACACACATGGCGTCAAAAACAAAAATGAGTCATTTAATTTCTTTACAAGAAAAAAGTGTAACTTTCCTCTTCGGCAATAAAAGGAATTTTATCGTTATTTTATTATTAAAGTGGAAAGAATTAAAATGATTTAATCTTGAAAAAAGAGCCACAGTGGGTCTTTTTATTTCGATAATGAAATAACCAATTTTCTTTTTTCAATCAATGGTTGATCGATAATTTTTTAAATTGTCAAATTCAACGGGAAAAAGTAATAATTTTGACACAATAAAACAAACTTTATTATTTCATTCAAAAATATGATTTTATTTGGAATAAAAAAGATAATTCAATTAGTTAAGATAACAAAAAGAAAGCTTTTTTTTCTATCATTTTTCCCCTTATGGTTTCATGGTTGTCGATAAATAAAAAAAAAAGAAAGAAAAGACGTTTTACAAAAAGTCGGTCTTGTTTACTTTTAACCCTGAAGACATTCATTACTAAAGGTTTCTTTTCTGCTATGTGTTCGTGAAATAACAACAATGATCCATCAAAGAAAAGACAATAAAATAAAAGTGAATGGAGAGAAAAGTCGAGGAGATACATTGTAGTAAACAAGATTTTTTTCTTTTTCTTTTTCTCTTTCAGCTTAGCCATCGCCACGTGCTGCACTTGTTTTTCTAAGAGAGAAAAACATAACGAACAAGAGAGAGAACGAATATGGCTTTTTTCCCCGTCCCAAAAACTCTGCGACATATTTCAATGATTATTACGTATGCGTTTCGACACCTTTTCTGGGACAATATACAACATAGCAGTTGCAAATCAGAGTTTTCTCTCGTCTTACATCGTAATTTTGGCCTTATTACAAACTTTTAACAGCATTCATATTTTCTTTTTCTACCTCGAGAAAAAGAAGAAATAAACATTTACAATGAGTCAGAAAAAATATTATTTTACTAAAGAAAAATTTCAGCGTGTTTCAAACTATTGCGAGCTTTTTTATTTAGTTTAAATTTTTTCATTAGTACTGTTGTTAATATCTTACCTACAACTTCTTATTCAACGCATACGCATACTTAAAAAGCTTTAGTCACACACACACACACAAACACACATTGACAGTACCTCTCTCACCCTCCCCCCCCCACAGACACACATACACACGAAGACGAGGGTGTGTGGGGGGAAGCGAAACAGACACACCCCTTCATTACCTTACCCCCCCTCCTGTACCGACTGCTAACAAAATGTGTGACAGTCAGATATACATAGATAGATACATATTAATTACATATGTCTCCTTCCGATGTGTGTGTGTGTGTGTGTCGAGTCCCCCCCCCCCCCGAAATTTGTGGCATGAGACGACGTCACGTGACCGGGTCAAGTGAGACCGGGTAAATAACAAAATGGTGGACTGAGAGGCAAAAGGAGTTTGTATTTTGGCAGGGTCACTTCTTTCTTCGAGTCTTCATTAAGAAGAATGTCTAGCGTCAGATAACGCATCTCCAAAAATACGCTCGAATTCTCTTACTACTGTGATCCGATACTATTTCTGAGAGAAGCTGACCGTTCTTTATGTTTTTGGGCAGGAGTAAAAGCAAAACAAAAACAAAAAGAAAGGATTATTTACAAAACAACATCGACATTTTTTTATTATTGGTGCCAAAAAGACAATCGTTTTCTTCTTTCTTTCTTGTGTCGCGAAAATTTAAAAAAAAAAAAAGAAAACAGGAGAGATTATCCTAATTTCTTTCACATTTACAACGATGAACCATTTAAACGGCAAAATATTGGATTTCAAATAACTGACTCAATTCCTTGAGAGATCGATCAGAATTATCGATGATTTGATTTCTTTTCTTCTTTCATTTATTTGAATGATTTATTTTCTGCAACTCAGCAGCAAGCAATCATTTATCGCCGTTTTTAACAGCCTCGCTCATTTTTCTTCTCACAATTTTTCCATGTTTGAAAAATAAAAACAATTTTATGAGCATTTTTTTGTGCATCAAACTTCGTAAGCAACTAAAGAAAATATTTTTTGGCTCCTCCAACCAATTTCATTATTCAGCACATTGCAAAAAAAAAAATCCTTACTCTATTAATTATTATTTTTATTTTTATTTTTATTTTAATGTCCAAATTTCATCAACAAAAATCTATAAATAATCGCGTTTTTTTCCATTCATTAAACACTTGAACCAACTCTATAAATAAACCCCGTCCCCGGTCTGGTTTGAAGAAGAGATTGATACGAAACCGGACCGGAAGTGACGATATACATGAAAAGATAAAGCGAAATCCGGTTGTACCGATAGATGGCGCTACTTCCGCTCTTTCCTGACGGAGATAGGAACGTTACTTCCGTGTACACTTTTGTGTGTATGTTGAGATTAGATTGGGACTGCGTATGCAAATAATACGGCCAAGGAGCGGGAGCACACACACATACGTACACTTAACTCTGTCCCAGTGCAAGGGGGACGGGCCAACACGCGATACATTTGCCTAGGAGCCGAAGAGGAATTTACAGAACGGTACAAGGGACGAAAAGAGACTGGAGGAAGGAAGGAAAAGTCTTCTAAACGACGACGACGACGTCTGCGTTCATTGTGTGAGTACTACTGCCAACGTTTAACAACGATAAAGGAGAAGGACAGTTGTTTTCCCCAACCCTTCTCTCCAGATGATTACCGTCACCGTCGTTGTGTGCTGTGTTATATAGTCGTGATCATCACGGCACGTATCGAACGGACTTGGCTCGCCTCTCTCTCTCTTTCTTTCTTTCTTTCTTTTTCAGCTTCTCTCCTCTAGCAGATTCACAGTAATGTCCTTTCCACCCGGTCCACCGATGGGGCTACCTCCTATGGCCCCCGGTATGATGACTCAGGGCTACACGTTCACTCCGATGGGTATGGTACCTATGGGAGTGAGCATGATCCCTCCCACTTCGGTTATGAGGCCGATTATTACGTCCAGTTCACCTGCCGCGGTGGCTGTAGCGGCAGCCACGGCCGCCTCCTCAGCCGCCGCCGCCGCCGCGGCCACCTCTTCATCTACTAATAGCAACAACACTAATATCATTCTTCATACAGGCTCTTCTGCTAACAATACAAACCGACATTCCCACCACCACCACCATCACCACCACCATCACAACAATCACAAGAAGCTCATCCCCCAGGAGATTCCAAAAACTGACTCCGGAAAGAAAGAAGAGAAACCGCCCGTGACCACGGTGTTTGTTGGGAATATCAGTGAGCGTGCGCCAGACACGATGATACGTGAAATGCTCCAGCGTTGTGGCAATATTCTCAGCTGGAAGAGAGTCCAGGGCGCCTCAGGCAAATTACAAGCCTTTGGATTTTGTGAATACGAGGACCCAGAATCCACACTACGTTGTATCCGTCTGTTAAATGAATGGGAGATCATTGACAGGAAGCTGGTTGTTAAGGTAGATGCCAAAACAAAAACTTTGCTTGATGAATACAAGGCAAAAAAGAAAGTTGATGACCAGAAACCAAAGCAGGAAGTAGAAAAATCAAAAACTGAGGAAAAAGAAAACGAAGATAAATCCGAAGAAAAAAAAAACGAAGATGACAAAGAGAAAACTGGATCTGCTACTCCTGCCTCTGATTCAAGTAACAGCCTGGATCAGATCACGGTCCGAGAAGATCAGGTCACTAAAGCGGGTCTTGAAGCAATCATGAGAGAATATGCAGATGAATTGTCTAAGGAACCGCCTGTTGATCAGGAAAAAGAGGCCAAACAGAGTCAGAAAAAAGGCAAAGAGGAAAAAGTTCAGGCTGATAAGGGACTTGATGACATGGAATTGGAAGAAGAGAAAAAAGAAATAATCAATCGAGAAATAAAAAGCTTTCGAGATCTGCACAAAGAAGATGAGAGTAATGATAAAAGCCGAAACAGAGAACGGCGAATGCATGACGAACGTCTCAGGCGAGAGAAGTTAAGAAAAGGCAAGATGTACGAAAGAGATCACAGAGAACGCAGCTGGTCAAGAAGCGTTTCCCGTTCCAGGTCAAGGTCTCGATCTCGATCCAGATCGCGTCGAGATCGATCGCGAGACAGCTCCAGAGAAAGATCCCGTGACAGATCCCGAGAACGGTCAAAAGACAGGGACAAGAGAACTCGGGACCGGGATCTGGAAGATGAAGAAGAAGCCTATGAACGGAGAAAACTGGAGAAGAAGCTTCGTGAAAAAGAAGCCGCCTACCAAGAGAGACTCAGGAACTGGGAAGCCCGTGAAAGAAAAAAAGGCAAAGAGTATGAAAAAGAGAAAGAACGAGAAGATGAACGGAAATCAGAAGAAGACAAAGAAGCTCACAGACTAAAAGAGTTTTTAGAAGATTATGACGACTTGAGGGATGACCCCAAGTTTTACAGGGGGAGTGCCTTAACTAGACGTCTGAAAGAGCGAGAAAAAGAAAAAGAAGCCGACGCTCGAGATCGACAGAGAGAAAAAGAAGAACTGGAAGAAATCCATCGCCGATTGATGGAAGAAGGTCACGTAGATCCAGACGGAGAGGTTGCTAAGATCGAAAGAGAAAGGGATGAACATTTAAAACCTCGGTTGCATTTACTGCCACCATTACCTGAACCAAAGTCTAAACGGGACTCAACACGCACCCCAAAGAGAGAAGCTAAAGCAGATCAACATGACGATGCTACCAGCAAATCCGGGTTAGCACCTCGAATGCAGGCTACTCTGAAGCCGGTTGAAATTGCTCCCAAAATGAATAATTCTCATACAAATAGTTCTGCCTCAGAAAGTGAAAGTAAAGAAAAACTGTCAAATGTTTCTGTCGAATGTGGCAGAGACGACAGTGGGGCAGATGACGACAATGACGTGACTAGTTCCAATTTCAGTGGCACTTGTACGCAACCTGTTTTTGGACCTGCCATAAAAGAAGAGTCATTTACAAAGATTGGTTTCAGTGCAATGAGATTACGAACTTCTGACAGCCCCAGTGACAGTGGCCCCTCCAAACGTAAGAAAATGACTGTGGGTGATGTTTTCAGTCAAGATGACGAGGGTTCTGAGGCAGCTCAGAAGAAACGCAAACTTGTTCCATTGGATTACGACGAAGAAAAACCAGAAAAGAAAACGGCTACATCAACAGAAGAAAAGAGGCAACAAATCAAGCGCCTCATCGAACGCATTCCAACAGGCAAAGATGAACTTTTTACCTATCCCCTCGATTGGAACATGGTTGACCAAATGTTAATGGACAAACGTATTAAACCTTGGATTAACAAGAAAATTGTTGAGTACATTGGTGAAGAGGAACCGACTCTGACTGAATTTATTTGTCAGAAAGTTGTTGGTCGAAGTTCCCCATCAAGTATTTTGGATGATGTTGCCATGGTGTTGGATGAAGAGGCTGAAGTATTTGTTGTTAAAATGTGGAGACTTTTAATATATGAAACAGAAGCTAAAAAAGCTGGACTTGTGAAATGAACAATTTCATTAAAAGGGTGTGTGTATGTGTGTGTGTGTGTGTATGCGTGTTTCTGTTGGTTTTTTTTAACCATTATTCATCCTTTTCATTTTTGAAAAGGTAAAAGAAAAGATATCAGATATTTTAAAAGACAATTTTTTCTTTTTGGGGGGTGGGGGTGGGGGTATCTTTTTTTAAAAAGTAGTCAATAATTCTGTGCACAGTATAGAATTTGACTCTGAAATAAGAACTGTTAAAAAGTTCATTTTTTGACAGATAAGTTTTAATACCTTTACTGAGGATGACCACAATTTAAAAACAAACAGTTGTGTGGAAAATAACATTTTTAAAAAAAACAACTTTTTTTTAAATGAAAAAAATAAATTGAAATTTGAAAAAATAAAACTCCTTTGAACAGTTTTAAGTTAAACAGAAAAGGGTTAAACTGTATTTAAACTGACTTCCTTCTAAAAAAAAAAAAAAAAAGTAAAAAGAAAAAAAAAGCTTGGTTGTTAAAAGAAAAAATAAGTAAAAAAATCTTCCTGCCTGAATTGTAATATAAAATTTGCTGCAGTGGGTTTGTTTAAGACAGAAATAGATTTATTTCCAGGCGAATTGAAAAAAAAAACCAAAACAATGCCAAACTTTGACAAAGGAATAAATAGTTTAGGCTTGCAAGTTTGATTTTTTTTTTTTTTTTTTTTTTTTCAAAATAAGCATTTTTATTACTTTTGTGCTATGTGTTTAGCTTCTGAGTTTATTTTTCAGGAAAATTATCCTCACTTTTTATTTGGTTTACTTGTTTGTTTCTGCTTGTGTGTGTGTGATTTTTTTTGTTTTTGTTTTTTGTTAAACTAGTTATTAACAATGCAATTGCTAAAGTTAGCTTTTTGAAAACTTTACCTCACAGATTTGCTGCTCAAGACATGTGGCATTTTGCCAGGAAAAAAGAAAAACATTTGACAAATTTTCCATTGAGGAAGCAAAGATAGAAATGCATTTGACCAAAGTTGTAACAAGATCCATCTTAGAAGTGAAATACATAATCTGTTTTTTTTTTTTTTCTTCTTTTTTTTCCAATTGTTGTTTTATTTAATTTCAACTTTTCACTTCATCCTCCATCACCATCAGCCATCTATTTCAGTAAAAAAAAAAACAAGTGTCCTCATCTTGTAAATATATATTCATAACCGATTGCTGAAATTTCACATAATGGTAACAAATTTTTAATGCTTTTAGAAAAAGAGAGAAAATCCAGCTGAGGAATTCTGATTGCTTTATTTCCAAATCACTTGAAATGTAAATAACTTTTCTATACATCTTGTATATAACTGTATAAATCCCCAACATTTTGTGAATTTTTTGTGTATGTTATACATATGTTTATATTTATTCATAAGATAAACTCACTAATGACTTGGGGATTAACATACACACAAACTCAAAAACATTTGAATGATTTTTGAACATTTGATTTTCCTTGCAAAGATTCATATTACATTTATGTAAACTTGTATATTAAATAAAACTTACAAAATATCAGGATATTTATAACTCTACAATTGTTAGAGATGCTCACAGTATACTTATGGATTTCCATGACTAATATTTATGATAAACACACACACACACACACACACATACAAATCCTTTAATCGGCAAAGTCCCCATGGGTGTAGTGGCTAACATGCTGGACTGTAACATCATATTAAGCAAGTTCAAACTCCAGTCACACTAAGTTTATTTACAAAATAATACCCTTGTGAAAGATATGAACCCCTTATACGTTAAATAGTACTGTTCATCTTCAAGAATATGGCTTGGTATTAATAACCTGCAATGGTTGATATGCCATCAAATTAATTGAAACCCTTATATATATTAGTTGCCTTAATTTAAATAAACCTTCTACATGAACTGATTTCATCTTTTGTTTTATTTTTTACCCAATTCCAGTCCCAAAAAGCTAGCATCTGTTGCTGAATTATTTCAAGGATGTTTTTCAATATTTGTCTTTCTTTAATCCTATTTATTTGATCCTTTATTTCACTGTGCACTTGAGCAGGGGCAGAGTATTTCATGCCTTTCACTTATGCATATTCCAAGTGAACTGTCCATTGAAGATAATTTTTTTGCCTGTGGTTATCAGCAGTTTTTATTAAGCACTAAATTGAAATTCCTACACCAGCATATTTTTGAATTTGTCCTTCCCCCTACACACACACACACACACACACACTTCATTTAACTTTTATAACTCTCTTTTTGGGACTGGCTCGTAGTATTGTTTTTATTACTGATTTCTTCACAATAGTTATTCCACAATCTTTTTTTTTTTTTTTCTTAAAAAGCTAAACAAATGAACTCAAATCAATCTAAGATGGAGTGATAAGAGCTTTTTTTTAAAAAAAAGGTAGTTGCTATAAAAGGATTTATATTTCATGTATATAAGGACATCTTCACAGAAATAAAGAGGATTATTTAATTATTATTATTATTATTATTATTATTATTATATGCTCTAAAAAAACACAAAAAGTCAAATCTTTTTAAATCATGGATTTGACTTTTATTTCCAAACCACTTTCCCCCGCCCCGTCTTGGTTTAGCTTTGTCAAATGCTTTTCTCCTTTTTGTATTAGACATGTGTTTGTTTAACTATAATCCTTCCCAGCATGCCTTAGTTGTTCATGAAAGCAGACTGTCAGGAAAGCTTCTCCCTCTTTTCATCACATGCAATATTTTCAGGTATTTTCATTTGCAAAACTCTCCCCCATACACACTTTTTTTTTTAAATTGTACCAAGCATTTAGTAAATATAAATATCACATAGGGAAGGTAGTAAATGACTTGTTGGAATATTAGTGAATAATACTATTTGTATAAACAAGAAAGAATCTGAAATGTTTTATCATGTTTGCCCTCCTGTAAAATGCAGACTCCAAATAGAGATGCTGAAAAGACCATCACCTGCAACAAAGCAATTGTAAAAAAATTAGTAAACCAAAAACACATAGTTCAATGCTAAACATAGCTCATTCCAATTTGAATATTTCCTTATATATATATATATATATATATATATATATATATATATATATATATATAATTTTTTTTTTTTTTTTTTTTTTTCATGGCCAATTTTTTGTTCTATTCATGGATCCCAGTACTTTTTCTATCAGTTTACACAAAAGGCAGCAAATGATTAAAATAAAAATCTATGAAAGCTCAAAATAACAATGATTTCAGTTTTTCTTGATTTTGAAGTTGTGCCTTTCATTCTTTCATGTTTTTTAAAAGTAAAAAAAAACCTGGTTTTAAATTGAATGGATTGTAAGAATTGTTCAGATTCTTTCTCCACAGATTTCATTCCTGCATCAGAAAACATCAGTTTTTTTATACATTTCTTTTAACAAAATTAAGCCTATATTCCTCCAAATCAAAATCTCTAAAATATGCCAGGCTTTTCCTAAATAATGTTTTTCTCGCATGTACAAAGGTGAGTCTAAAATTTTGCACTATTTTGTTAAGGCACTATTCAGCAGCTCTAAATGCTTTTATCGAAGTTGTGAGATGCCAAGTTCACCTGATACTCTTTCAGTGCTACTTGCTAGATTAGTCACTATGGCTTCAAGCATGGCTATGGAATCCACAGTTTTAAATCTCCCTGATCTTGACCGAGCAAAATTTCTTGAACTATTTAGCTATTGTACTGTGATCAACTGTACTTTCACCTATCAAGTGATTTTTTTGGGGGTGGGGGGGTTTGTCCCTCTTCAGCAAAATGTTATGGCAGCCCTATTCAAACGCATAAAGCATAAGTTCCCAAATTAGATTTTGTTGCCCAATTCATCTGTGTGGCTTTCAAATCACACTCAGGGAAGTGATACACAGTATATCAGCACCTAATTTACTGCAATGGCTACCTACCATAACTTGAACTGCTTCAGTTTTGTCTGTACCATAACACAACAAATTAAGAAAGTTGTTCTCAATCTACAAAGGTCTGTTTGCCAATGACCTAATTGTTATTGTAGAGTTGACACATTATCTTTTTAAAGCAAATAAGTTTCAAAGTCTTCAAAATTGTCATTCATGGAAATGTGGACCCTTGCATTTGTGTGACTTTTTGCAATTTAAGTCTCCCTACACCTTTGACAATGAAAAACTCTTCTAACCAAATAACTATTATTAGTGGAGTAAATGGAGTGCTTTAAACAGTGTTGGAGTGAAAGCTACTTAAACTTTGAAACTTTTAAAAATTGTACCTCCAAAGCAATTTTTAGAAAATTAATTTTTTTTTTTTTTTTTTTTTTTTTTTTAGAATTTTGACTTAATTTTTTAGAGCTATCTAAGTTAAAACAACTGGTTCTAATTGATTTAAAAACAATTTTGGATGGAGATATGAAAGATAAACTTACTAAGGCTTGTAACAGCGTATTTTAAAATGAAAACCTCCAAAATAGTAAAAAAAACCTCAAAGTTAATATTTTAAATGGTCATAAAATAAGAATGATAAATTCTATTGTACTGTAATTTGGGGGATTTACTTCTCACACAAATGCAAACAAATGGTGAGCTTTTTTTTAGGACTGACTCAAAGTGAAATAGGTTAGAATGATCTTCTACAATTTATTTGCATATGTGAAATGATATTTTTGCATCACTTATAAATTTCTTCTTGGTGTGAGTCCCCCCCCGTCCGTCCGTGCTAGATGGCATCTTTGAAGTAAGTTCAAACTCCACTCACACTATTATGTTTACTTTCAGACTCATACTCTTGGGAAAAGTATAAACCCCCTTATCCCCCACCCCCAGCTATGGGTTAAATAGTATTACTGATGTTCTATAAGGATGGCTTTGGCATTAAATAACCCATGAAGGTTTATATACCATTAAACTAAGAACCCAAACCAAATTTACACTCCCAGTGTATTTTTAAATTCCAAGATATTATTTTTCTAAAAACCAGAAAAAAGGCTTTTTTTTTGTCTATTATTCAGACCTCATCCCTTAAGATCTGTGTCCTTTTTCCCCCCTCCAAACAACAAGACGGAATTTAAGTAATCCATTACTGTGAGAGTACCTCACCAAAATCAGACCATCTTTCAAAGAAAACAGCAAAAAATTGTCTATATGAAACCTCTTAGAGCTGTAGAAGTTGCTACTAAGATGAAACCAGTCACCCCTATAAAAATCAAAGTGGCAGACCCTAAGAAACCTATGATGGTGGTGAGCAGTTTTAAACAACTTTATTTTATCAATCATAGAAAGAGGTGGATGAAGAAAAAGGAATTCTCTTTGAATTTTCTTTTTTTTCTACTTTTCATGCACAGGATGGAAATAGTAAAAGAAAAACCTGAGACGCAGACTTAAATTCCTTCAACTATTCTTGACAATTCGAAAGTAAATTTAATTGAATGATTTCAATGTCTTTCGAGATTGTAAAAAAATCTTCACATCAAGTGTTGTCAGATTGACTACATTGATAGGGCGCCTTGGTGGTGTAATGGTTAACAAGCTAGACTAGCAAATCTTCATGAGTGAGTTCAATTCTCACTGAGTGCTCCATTCATGTGGCCTTGTGCCACCTCTAAGCAAAAAGTTTAGTAAATTACAACTACATTGGTCAGTTTTTTATCATTAAGGGTTTTTGGACTATTGTCTTGATCTTTGTTATTTCCACAACGTTTCGGCCGATATGTCCTCCGGCCTTCTTCAGGTGTTTGTTGAACTTGGGAACCTTCACGGAATTTTGAACTCCGTCCTTTACTGAATCCAGAAATTTAGACAACTTACATTGGTCAGCCATACTTTACCAGTAGAAATGTCTATTTAGTTTGATAAGATCTTTAAAAAAAATGAACTTCTTTTTATATTGACTTCATTTACAAATTCATCACTTGCTAGAAACTGATTTGGGTTTAATTAGCATTATATTTGTTTTGTTATTTATAGATTACATTAATTGTCAGTGTATAGAATTCATATCCTACATCCAATACACTAGTATTATAGATAGGGGGCTGTATCTATAACTACAGTTCTTGGGTTACAAGGGAATTACCCTTGTAAAATATGCATCTTATCAACTGGCAAATATACATCATTTTTTTTTTTTGACCCACATATACTATCCAGATCTCCAGAACAGGAGCCTCACCATCAGATGCATTTTGGTGTCATACCTCAGACACCTCTTTTAAAGTGGTCTTACCCCTCTGTAGGGAATATGGTCAGCATATTCTAAACCTTTCTACAGTGCTACAACAATTCTTGAGTTACCTCCCAAATACTTCAAAATGATAATAATATTTCAATTTTAATCATGGCACAGTAATCCAAGCAATAAATATTTAGGAAAACAAAAAATTATTGCAGAAATTCAACAGCAAAATCATACTCAAAACTTTTTATCTGTCTCTTTTATTCCTTCTAAATTAAGTATGCCACAAGGTCATTTTTGTGGAGCATCCGATGAGGAAACAAACTTGCAAGGTTATCATACTAGTCCATGCACTGTGTGGAAAGTTCATCTTTATTTCTTTTTATTCCAATAAATAAGGTCAACCAGTGTTGTTTGGGCAAAAGAATATTTTATCATCTTTCTAATTTTTGTTATTCTTTGATAAAATACCTGTTTATGGGCACATATAGGAATTTTTGAAAAACAATGTTGAGTAATTCAAAATGTCCATAATTTAACTGACATGATTTTACCTGGTGGCTAAAATCATTGCATATAACCATTGATACTAATATTCATCAGTTTTGAACATAGGTAAGGTTAGAATTTATAATACTAATACTAGCATTCCTATTCTGAAAAACACTACACAATCTTCCTATTACTGTTTTCTCTCACTTTTATCACATTGTGCAGAATGAAATTTTGTTTAATGTACAAAAGCACTTCAATATGTGTACAAGCTGACATAAGGATGAGCTGAATTTTGATCTGAAATTTTCATTGTATAATATTCTATGTGATTAATTTTCATTACTGAATTAAGTGCATTGACAAGGAAAAAGATTATGTTGAAAATTAAATATTTTCTGTGTTAAATGCATGATTTTTTTCATCATTAAGCTATGAAAGAATATATATATATATATATATATATATATATATATATATAATCTCAAGCATTCAGTAGGACATCTACTCTAGTACTACAAAGATAAATTTAAAGACAATTTGAAGCACCTTAACTTTGATCTTACAAACCTGGGAAGATCAAGCATCAAATTGAAAGGAGTGGTGTAAGACATGTTTGAAGAGAGTAGACTGAAGAACTGCGATCAGTTTTGTCAAACTCTAAATCAGAAATGTCATCAAAATCCTTCTTTAACAAATTTCATCTGTCAATATAGTTTTGGAGCCCACAACAAGGCTGGGCTGGTGTCACACTCAAGAAAGCACAAAATGAAATGTCTTCTTCTCACCTGATTTTCTTCACAATCATCCCTGATGGTATTCATTGATGTGGAGCATTCTGCTGGCCCTCATTTATCATTCATGATAGGAGATTTCATCATACATACATATACATATATATATATATATATATATATATATATATATATACGTGGATGATTAAATAAGTTTCCAGACTTTTTTCATATGGGCACTTTTATTGATAGTACACACATGAAACTCTAGTCCCCTTTGAAGTAATCTCCTCCAGCTGCAATGCACTTGTACCGTTCCAACAACTTCTGGAAGGCCCCATGGAAGTCCTCTTGTGTGAGCGTATCAATGACCTTCATCACAGCCTCTTTCATCTCCTCAGTTGTCTCATAACAACAGCCTCTGAGGTTAAGTAAATAAGCAAAAGTCACAGAGAGCAAGGTCTGGACTATAGGGAGGGTGAGGAACTGTGTTGATGCCCATCTTGGTCAAATAGTCTGTGACAAGGATGGAGTTGTGGACTGGTGCATTGTCCTGGTAGAAATGCCACTGACCTGATTTGAAGAATGCTGGCCTCTTCTGACGGAATCTTTTCCTGAACTCCCTTAAAACCTCAACATAGTAACCCCAAGCCTAACTCTAACCCTTTGGCCAATCAACTCTGGTGTATTGACTTCCTTACTCCTCCCACCCCTCTCATCATCCGTCACAGACTCCCTGCCTACCTTGAATCTCTTATGCCACTCAAAAACTGATGCTTGATTCATGCAAGGTGGTTGAAAAGCAGTCTGAAGCATTCCATACATTTTATTGCATATCGTTCTTCCAAAGTGTCCTCACGTCCAGATTGCATTTTTGAAATTCCCCATCTGTGACAATCAGGCTTTAGTAGGTTGTATTCCAATTGCTGCTGTAGCTGTTCATTTAAACCTGAAATCATAAAAAGTGGTCAGTCATCTCATAAGATATATAGCAATAACATACTAAATTTTCAAGAGCCTACGAGAATTTTAAATGCCTGTACAAAAAAAATCTGGAAACTTATTGAATGAACCACGTATATATATATATATATATATATATATATATATATATATATAACCCACTTAAGAGGAAGGTAAGTTTTTTTTTTTATTAATACTGCCTGGGTAGGTTAAGTAGTGTGGTTTGTCTAATTACCAACCCACTTTCTACCCCTTCAAACATTGTAGCATGCCATTGCCAAGATAATTTTTCAAGATATCTGACAAGAACAAGAACGACTTGATTCATGCCTTTCTCATTAGTTCTAAGTGACTATGAGCCACCTCAGTCAAAATTCAAACACACTTGGACAATTCTATTTTTTCCATGCTAGTAACTATTACACCAAGTTGCTATATGATGCTACCACCAAGGAACCCTCCTTGCCCTATTATTAAATACCCAAAAGATCAATTGCCCTTAAAAGAGTTAAAACCTTCAACTGCTCTTCAATTTATACATAGCTGTAAGGAAGCGGATTTATTCATTTTCTAAAAGTGTTTGTATGAATTGCCCAAAGTTTGTGAAATTTGCTGATTCTTTTCCTCGTACACTGGATTTCCAAATAGCATTACTGAAAAATCTGTTATTTTATCAGTAATTCTAATGCAATGAAAAATCCTCTTCCTTAGGTTTTTAATTATTTGTATATTTTCTTGTCAATTCAAAGGGAACTATAACTGGAAAGCTTGGTTGATTGATTTTAATGGTATGTCAATTCATCTTGGGTTATTTTAATCTTAGAGGTTAGGGAATCACATTCATTGTTCAAATTTACATTTTTTGTGTAGTTTCTTACAAGGTTTTTTGGTGCATGGTCCTGTCAAATATGAATAATTTTGAAATCAATCTATTTGACCCATAGGTGGAACCCTAACAGGCACTACCACTCCAGTTTAAAGTGGACCTGAGAGTAATAGCAATGAATGAATACACCACAATCTCCAGATTTCCAGAACTAGAACCTCTGCATCAAATGCAGTTTAGTGTCATACCCAGTACACCCCTTCTTAGATGGGGAGTGGGGGGTTACCCCTTTGCAGGAGGGATACAATCACCAAATTCTTCTAAGATCCATCAACAGGGTACTAGACTACTTAAGTTGAAATCCTGATCAAAAATAAAATCAATTTTCATTCTTCACAACTGACCTGCAATTTTTTATTTGTTTTGGGTTTTTTTTAACTAAAGGTTTTAATGTCATAGTGTTACCTTTTAAAAATACAAGCTTGACACTTTTTTAAAAATTTATACTGAAACATACTCTTGATTTTTCAGGTCATTTGTTCATTGTTATCAAAATTAGTACATAGACACACATGTTTATCCTGATAGGCAATTCCAGAGTTTTAAAATAGACTGATATAAATTGTTTTTTATAAGGTCTCAAAATCAGAATTATGGGGTTGCCACTAACCCCTGGTGACAAATATACAATGTCTCTTCTTTTTTTTCTCCTGTGTATTAAGTTTGTTAGAATATTGCTTTGTGTGTAAACCTCCTCATTAAATGTATATATAAGTGTGAGTGTGTGGATGAATGTCAATGAATATAGCCACACACATACTGGCACAAGAAAACAGCAACTATATAGCCAACAAAACTATCATCAGATGGTGGCTCTAAGGTCAAGCATGGCTTCAGAGCCAAAGCATCCTTTATACTCACCCATAGCAACCCAACACCTTGCAGTATCTTAAAATATCACCAAATTTTATTTGGTTTTCCCTCATATTGTGGGAATGCCAGATCAAAATGCAACTTTTTTATTTAATCCTTTGTCGTATTCACAATTTTCCAGCAACAAAGCATTTAATTCAATGATGTAAAACTTTGAATCATATGATGATATAGTAATGTCAAATTCATTGGAAAGTTAACGCAATATTTCATACAGTTGAAGTTCCAACTGTTATTTTTTCAAACTGGTTACCTGTGCTGGCAAACAAACGTATCCTGTGTATTGTGCAGAACTCTCGACTATGAATCTTATCTATAGATTTACAATCTTGATATGTGACTTAACATCTTTATCGACAATTTTATTCAAATGACTCTGCACCGTTTTTTGATGAGATGATGTGAATCCACCCCCGCCTCCCATGTTATGGAACTATCTTCTGTTTCTTTGTGATATTGTAACAGTTCCATGGTCTTTTTCAGTAGCCATTTATATAAACAAATAGTTTATACGTATCATTTTAAACAAGTCATACCTCATTTGTTTTCACACAGTTAAATGATTAAACAATTCTATTCAACCCATAGATGGGACCTTAACAGATACTACCACTCCAGGTAGGAGTGAAAGATTACTCCACATTCCCCAAAGTTTCAGAACTGGAACCTCACCATCTTATGTAGTTTATTGTCATACCCAGGACATTTAGTTCTATTTGACCCTAGATGGGACCCTAAAAGGTATTACCACTCTGAGTTAGAGTGGATCTGAGAGTAATGGAAATGAAGGAGTACTCCACATTCCCTAAAGCTCCAGGACTGAAGCCTCACCATCAGATGCAGTTTAGTGTCATACCCAGGACACTTGTTGGGGCTGGGGATCTTACTCCTCTGCAGAGATGCAGTCAGCATATTCTATGTCCCCAACTGACTGGCCACACGCGCACACACACACACACACACACACACACACACTCAATCATGATTAAAATTTAACACTAAAAGTATTTTCCAGTACTCTATGCACAAAAATTAAGAGTTAGAGTACAATATATTTCAAGTACAAAATTAGATGATGATGATAAAGCATGTTGGTTGCTTGGGTTTTATGGCATATCAACCTTTGAAGGTTATTTAATGCCAAATCTGTTTTTATACAAATAATCAGTTTTATATCAAACAATTCAATTTAGCATAAATACACAGTTTAATTGTCAAGAACATTTCTATTTCAAGCTATTCAGTTTGGTCAAACAGTTCTAATTCAAACAATTCAGTTTAGTATAAGTATAGATTTTATTTACACACAATTAAATGTCAAAACAGTTCTATTTCAAAAGATTCAGTTTAGCATAAGTATACAGTTTAAATATCAAAACAGTTCTATTTCAAGTTATTTAGTCTAGGATAAGTACGCAAATTAGTTCTATTTAACCCATAGATAGGGCCTTGTCAGGTGCTACCACTCTGAGCCAGAGTGGACCTGGGAGTGATGGCAATAAAGATTTGTTGGTTGGTTGTTTGGGTTTTATGGCATATCAACCTTTGTAGCTTGTTTAATACCAAATCCATTTTATACAAATAATCAGTTCTATTTCAAACAAGTCAGTTTAGCATAAGTACACAGTTTAACTGTCAAAAACATTTCTATTTCAAGCTATTCAGTTTATTTAAACAGTTCTAATTCAAACAATTCAGTTTAGTATAAGTATATATTTTCTTTACACACAGTTAAAAGTCAAAACAGTTCTATATTAAGCAATTCAGTTTATTGTAAGTACAGTTTCAATGTCAAAAACAGTTCCATTTCAAACAATTAATACTTAAATAATTTTAAAATTATTTCTAAGGTTAATTGAAATCAAATAAGCTGAAACCTGAAACATCATTAGCAGTATCTATTGCTACTATAAAAACTAATCTGCCTGTTGTAAGAAGTTCAAATTTCATTTGCATTTCTTTTTGGATTAAAAGATGACAGATCATTAATCTCATGCCTCTAAGAATTGGGCTGGTTGCTAAAAGACTTGATGTTCATCTGATAAGTTCTGATCCCAACCAACTAATATAGAGAAAACAGTGGAGTTATCTTTCAAATGATTTCCAGTAATTTGAAGAATCATAATTTGAAAAGTTGATTCTTTTTTATACAGAAAATAACTTGGCATTTGTGAAGTTCTTATTGAAAAAAAAGTATTTATGATTTGAAAACATCATTTTAAGAGGAACAATAATTCAGGATCAGTTTCAACATGGAAGCAATCTTGACATTATAGTCATCATAGGAAATGGACACGGCAACACGAGTTCAAATCTTGATCGAAGCTGTTTGCATTTTACATTGCACATGGGCGAGGTATGACTTTAACGATCCTCACTTGAACTGGGCAAACTCCGCTCTTTTACCAGTCTAGAAGAAGGAAAAATGAATTTCAACCAGTTATAGACCTGGAGAGAGATGGTCTCCATCTGACCATTCCTGCCTAAGACATGCTACATAAGCAGTGCCCCACAACCAAACCATATTATGGGAGATTAGTGAGAGAGAGAGAGAGAGAGAGTTACAAGACAACTATTTAGCAAAGATTTTTAAAACATACAATTTAATTGACCAATATCTTGTTATTTGAGATTATTTCAGACATATTCCTTTAGTTGGATAATCTTAGACAATCTAGTAAAGATTCAACTCTATCACATTAACTTTCATGCCCATTAAACTCTATTTACTTATTATTTTCCATTTAAAAAAAATTTTTTGATTAATCAATTAATTTCATTAATTATTATTTTATTGTATATTTTTATCAAAAATAAATTCATTTTCAGTAAAAATGCTTAAAAATCTGTACCTAATATAGCAAAAAAACTGTCTCTAAACAAAAGCTTTGTATAGTCTGACACAAGGCCACAAAATAGAACAGCCTATACGGATCAAATTCACTGCCATACTACAACTCTATGAGACTACATTGCTAACAATCACATCATGATGAGTGCCATTAGTTATTTAATAAGGTTCGCTTAGTCTGGCATAAGGCTATGAGTTAGGGGCACTTACTGAAAATTGAAATCAGTACAATAGTAACATCTTGGGTTCCTATTGAAACAGCTGTCCATGATTATATTGATGCTTCAATTTAAGAAGTGAAGGATTCTTATCAGCATTTCATACTTATCTCTGCTATCTTAAAAATTTGAGTAGTTAAAAATGTTCAATGCAAATGCTGACTCCGTAAAAATGTACTATGAAATGCTAACCCCATAGAATTATAATTCATTTGCAAAGTGGACTGGAAATTGCTTTTAAGTGTGTTGCTCTAATAAAAGTCTTACTATGATGTGCTGTTTTTTCTGGTTTACAGTTACACACACACACAAACATAATGAGAACGTTCAGTAACAAAAGAGACAAACTCCAATCATACATACTTTTATATATGTATATATATATATATATATATATATATATATATATATATATATATAATACAGGGTTATTTGATATATAATTATTCAGTGCGCCATCTTGTTAGAAGCTCTTTAATAACTGATGCTTGTGATTGTCTGACAGTGAATCCACCTGTTTTTCCCTTCCCAAACATAAGCAATTGTAAAACATGTGAGAAGTGATAAAGAGGATAAGGTTACTTGAGCTGCTGTTATACCAGCTACTGCATATAATTCAAGTCGATCTAAGAACCATTCTGTAGTTTCAAAGGTTCTTTCATTATTCGCTTCTGAATTAAAAAAGGTTTCTTCTTTTCTCATTGTGAATATCTTTTTGTTAGATTCTTTCCAATTCCAAAACTGTTCACCGAGTGGGAGGAACATTTCAGTATTTTACGAGGTAAACTAACTTCTTTGCATACAGCTGTTGTCTGGCAAGTCAAATGTTGTAAATAAAAAATATCTTAATTTCTCTCCAAGCGTTTCAGACTAATATCTTCATCTTTATTGTTTTTATCACAATGTTTCAGCCATTTTCCCCCCTGGTGTATATAGTGTTTTGTTATGTTTATGCTCTAGGAATCAAAGATTTCTGAAAACAAAAGCAATTTCTTTTGGAAAACATCCCATTTATATGTAGAGAATGGAACAACACAGGTGTTAATTTCCTCACACCTGCTCAAAAACACTGACAATATCATTTTTCAGATATGGATGGCCTTAGCAAACAATAAGTTTGGCCAGTTCTACCTGGATCTATCTGTACTCACTAAAATTACATTTACTACCTCCACCAGCATCAGCACCATTTTCCCATAAAACTGGGCCTTGTAAAATAGAGAAGCAAGAGAAACAAAGGGGGTGGGAGAGCACATGACATAAGAGTTATCACCATAGGAAATGAACTAGGCAGTGTGTGTTTTGTGTTATTGCCCTTGGAAAATGTTTCTCCTTCCCCTACCAAATCTAGATAAATAGATAAATTTGGCTCTTTAGCCTTGGTACAACAAGCAATCTAGAAGAAGGAAAAACTCTGAATTCTAACCAACTATGTTCAAAAAATTGACCTTGTGTTACATCCTGCCCATGGTGAAGGGATTGGGTAAAGATATATAAACAAAAAGATTTTGGTCAGAAAAACCAGTTGACAATATCAAAATAATGGCAAGAAAAAGGACTTGATCAAATTCATTGTGAAGGATCAAGAAATATTTTGGTTAGCATCTTAAGACTTTGTAGAGAGAATAATTCACAAAAGGAAACTTAAATTCTGATCAAGACTGCTGCTATTATGAAAGACATGAATCTGACTTTCTTTGCAGTTTGTCCTATTATTTCATAATTGTTATGTCTTTTTTTTTTTCTTTTTTTACTTTGATGACCAAAAGAGACGTTTTTCCTACCAAGATTTTAATATTGTCAGTTGTATTTTTTAAACAAAGTCATTTTATTTATATTACTATCCCTTTATCATTAAAACATTTTCATCTCTGTTTGACAAGGAAAAGTTTTCCTCCTTGTTCAGAATACCATTAAAATCCGACACTATGATGGAAATAAACTTAAAATTTGTTATCACCAAAGATTTTATAGCAACCGTATTATTATTCTAATGAGAAACCCAAAATAAACTCAGAAGATAAATTAATTTTCAGATTCATTTTTTCAACCACAAAGTTTCTTTGTTTTTCTTTTTTTCTTGTTATCCTTAAACATTTTTTTCATTTTTGAAACTAGATGCATTTCTTTTTCCATGTACTTCTATCAATCATATTTTTGATAGAGAACTTTCTTTAGAAATTCACATATCTTCTAAATATTTTAAAATCTTGCAATCTAACTTTCATACATACATATATGCTGTCAGAAACGTACAGAAACAAAGATAATGATCATTATACAGGTTTTTAATACCATCATAAACTATTTTCTCTGATTCAGACATCATGAAAAAAAAGGAAAATATTGGCATTAGCAATGAAGATGCTTAAGAAATTAAATTTATAATTTGAGCAACTATTTTGGCTTTGATAATTATTTCTGCTCTAAATTCTATTCATTTATATACTTGTAAAATCTATGACTTTTAAATGTAATGACCACTTCCTACTACCAGTGAATCTGGTACTTGTTTTTGTGACTGACAACAAATGATCAATCAATAATACCAAAAATGGTCACACTTTAGAGTTATGGGTTTTTGAAAAGGGTCAGACAGCTACTGGCAGAACAATAAGTAACAACCTAAACTTGGGTGGGGGCCAAGCAAAACTGCTTCCCCCCATCATCAATTCAAGAATATCCCTTCATATCTTCCTGGTTTTGAGACCCAATCCAGTGGGAAGTTGCCAGATCAATAATAAACTGAGTAATTTTTCCTTTTTTCTTCATATGAACTTTATTTCTCTCTTTATTTCATTTTTGTTTCTATCAACTTTCTTTGAGACCAAGCAATTCCACAGATTTCAAATAATAAGGCTTTCTTGTATGTTTTTTCCTTGAACATAATTAGTACATGTTAAACATAGAATCAACTACTGTTTCCTAAAATCCTATTCATTAGAATCTTGAGATTGATGATTTATCTCTCATGTTTACTGTTTTACATATAAAGAAACAATTGCATAAGCTTCTGAAATTGTGGAAACCTTCATTTGACAAACAAATCATGAATGACTTCTCTTGCAGCTTGTTGTAAAGTAGAGAAATCCAATGTAAGTTTCTTTTTCCAGTTCCAATGGATCAAGGTGTCCCAGTATATTTGTTGGGGTAAGTAGATTTCTGAGTCAAATCCATCAGTTTTAACTACTTCCTACTCTGCCTAACATTTGATTTTGTCAGTTTTCATTTTATCATGTCTGTAAAGTAAGAGAAATATCTCTTTAGATTTACTTACGAGGATGATTAAATAAGTTTCCAGACTTTTTTCGTATGGGCACTTTTATTGATAGTACACACATGAAACTCTAGTCCCCTTCGAAGTAATCTCCATCAGCTGCAATGCACTTGTTGTACCATTCCAACAACCTCTGGAAGGCCCCATGGAAGTCCTCTTGTGTGAGTGTGTCAATGACCTTCATCACAGCCTCTTTCATCTCCTCAATTGTCTCATAACGACAGCCTTTGAGCTTAGGAAATAACCAAAAGTCACAGGGAGCAAGGTCTGGACTATAAGGAGGGTGAGGAACTGTGTTGATGCCCATCTTGGTCAAATAGTCTGTGACAAGGATGGAGTTGTGGACTGGTGCATTGTCCTGGTGGAAATGCCACTGACCCAATTTGAAGAGTGCTGGCTTCTTCTGACGGAATCTTTTCCTGAACTCCCTTAAAACCTCAACATAGTAACACTAAGCCTAACCCTAACTGTTTGGCCAATCAGCTGTGATGTATTGACTTCCTTACTCCTCCCACACCTCTCATCATCCCTCACAGACTCCCTGCCTTCCTTGAATCTCTTATGCCTCTCAAAAACTGATGCTCTATTCATGCAAGATGGTCGAAAAGCAGTCTAAACATTCCATATGTCTCTGTGGCATTTTTTCCAAGTTTAAAACAGAATTTTATTGCATATCGTTTTTGTGTCCTCACATCCAGATTGCATTTTTGAAATTCACCAGCTGTGACAGTCGGGATTTTGTAGGGTGTATTCCAATTCCTGCTGTAGCTGTTTATTTGAACCTGGAATCATAAAAATTGGTCAGTCATCTCATAAGATGTAAAGCAATAACATACTGAATTTTCAGGAGTCTATGACAATTTTAAATGCCTGTACAAAAAAAGTCTGGAAACTTATTGAATGCACCTCATAATTTGAAATTGACTCCAATTTTTGGATTTCTATCTTGTCTCTCAGATTATTGATAATGATTTGTCTGCACAATGAGATGATCTAAGACTTTTCAAGCCTGAATGGCCTACTGTTTCTTAGAAAACTCTTACTAGCATGTTATGTTGCATTCCAATGCACACGTGAAGGAAATTGTTGTACAAATAAAGAAAAGGAAGAGCAAAACGAGGGAATGTTTAAGAAAAATTCTAATGCAAAATTGGTTTAAGTGCAAAAAATAACATTTAATCAAACAGTGTAAAATAAACTTACAGGAAAAAAAAAAGAATTTCTGTTTATGGAAATTTAATAAAATTTGATTCATAAATTTAAAAAAAGCAGATATTTTGAAGTCGTGTCACTATTATGTGAATATTTTCATTGGTTGTTTTACAGCCAATCAATCTTTATTTGATTTTTGCAAGAAATTATGTGGTTTCAAGTAAATATTCCAAATTTTTTATCATTTGTTTGCACACATTTATGTGGTTTCAAATATTCCTGTCTAACACTTATAATTTTCACAGTTATATAGTTTCAAGTATTTCTATCCAATACCAATAATTTTCAAAAAGATATATAAGAGAAAAAATTTTAATATTTGAAAATTTTTACATAATGAAAAAATTCTAAAATGTTATTGTTTTCCATAAATAGAAAAAAATTGATTGAAGTCCTGGGATGAAATAGATTTTTTTATATAAGCATCATCATCATTGCTGTTTTGAATGTTACAAAGCTTTCAAATTTGAAAGAAAAAGTCAATAATACTAGATGTGAATTGAGGAAGGCTAGAGATCCCACCTGCTGAAATATAGAGGTCAAAACAACAACGGTAAGGATACTAGTCTAAATGATTTACCAAATCATTAGATTATTAATTATCCTATCAATCAGATAATGGCCTATTTGATAAATACGATGGTTTAGTATATAGAGTTACCTGATAGTCATGAGTTCAATCCTTACTTTAGATAATGAGTTCAATCACCATTCTTTTGTCTCGTTCAAGGAAATATTAATAAATATTAATAGAAAGTATCTTGCCTAAACAGTTCAATGAGAACAATCTTTCCTCTCCTCAACTTCTAATGCCCCATTAAATTAGATAAAAGGTTTGGTTCAAAATTTTCAAAATGTTATAAAAGGTTCTTGAAGAAGGCATAATGGTCAAAACATTGTGATTATTATAATTAAGTTGTGAGGACATCAGTTCAAATAAATCTAGGCATAATAATGAGGATTCCTTTTAGAAATGTCTATATTATCCAAATGTTGGTTTTTTTTCCATTTTTTCTGACCTTATGTCATTTCATGAATGACAAATTTGGTTAAATGAAAGACCCCATGACATATAAAGGTTGGGGTGGGGTTTGATAAATTTATTGATTAACATGTTGACAATTGGGTTCATTGTCCTGGTGGTGTTAAATCTCACCTTTATCCATCCATCCAGTCATATATAGTTTTTACACTCATAGAAACACATTCATCAACACTTTACACACACACACACACACACACACACACACAGTCTATTTTATTAGATTATTATTATATTGGTCTTTTATGCATCTTCAGATGTCACAAATCAGATTTATTAAATACATCAAAATTTTGCTCCTCTTCTGATCATCATGACAATAAATTGTAATAATTCTAATAATTATGACAAAGCAAATTCTGATGTGAATGGATGGAGGAAATAAAACATTTAGGACCCAGGATTCATACGTACAATTTAAAACTTTATTATCAAGACCTACTGACTTTATCACTACTCCTCAACTTAAACTCTTAATTTTGTTAATTTACTGTACCAACAAAATTTTTATGCATCTAGATTTAATTTTTTAATATTCAAATTTATATAGAGAGTCTTTTATTACTTTTTCTATTTATATTTATTATAAATATAGTTATCTATTTATCGTATTCTCTGTTTATATTTCTCTTCTTTATATCTATCTATCTCATTCTCTTCATATATATTTTCTAGTCTGTTTATATCTATATATCTATCAATAATTTGGTGTCAGCGGTTTTATGATTTGTGTCTATCTCAATTATTTCCATTGAAGATTTTGTTGTTCTTGAGATTTTAAGCTTTTCCTATTTTTATCCAAATTCTTGTTTTTCTTCTTCACACGGACACAGTTTAGTGCAGGCTCACTAATTCAATACAATTGATCTAAATTCTGCTTTAATTTCTGCTAATCTGTTAAGATTAAGTGTATAAATCAATTCAGTCCATGGATTAGAGTCTTTAATAATAAAATTTTTGTTTACAAATTAATGTTGACCTTCATTTTCTATTTTCAACTTGTTAATTGAATGAGGAAAACAATTTTTGAGATTGAATAGTCTTTCTTTTTTTGATGTTGTTTCTATGAGATTATGACATAAGTAAAATTGTATCTGTGTTTTATTTTGATTCTGAACCTCCTCCTTCTCCCCATCGACTTTACAATGATACATTTATTTCTAAAAGAAATTTGAATGATATTTTAATTAAATATGTAAAACAATGCATAAATTTAATTTTAAGAATATTATCATAATACCAATTATACTTGTTGTATCAATGATCATTTAAGTCAGTGGGGTTATTCCTTGGTTGTATGTCAAGCAAGATAGACATAAATGTATTAATTCAGTCTTCCTTTCAACTGCTATCTATCCATCTCCCCACAAAGGCAAAAATTTGACAAAAAGTCAAGTTTAAAGTGGAGAATAATATGCATATTTGGAGGTAGAGATAAAGAAAATTTCTAAGCTCCATCAGGCATTTCCCTTTAAGAATGCCGAGAGTATCATAGATTGACTTTGACCCTACTCCATAAAATGTAGCGGGGGCGGGGGAGACTGAAATGAGAGGATGACCCAACCCTCTTAGGTTAAGCTTTATAAATACAATATCTCAAAAGCCATAGATGTCTACAGTTCTGACACTCAATAGTTTTCTGATTTCTATTCTAATTACCATTAACAAAACAATAACATTTTCCTTCTTTTTTTCCTAACATTATTCATCTTTGATTTAACCTCAAAAATCAAATTTTGTCCTTTACAAAATCAATTTGAATATGAATAAAAATATTCTAATAAAAATATTAATTTTAGTTTTTTAAAAATGATAAAAATTGATGCTTTAAGACTGCTCAAATTTGGAGAAATCTTGATATTATAGCAGTTTTATGACTTTTCTGATTTTTGACCATTTTGGGCGTGGTCCCCAATTTGCAACTTCTGGAGACTTCTAACCAGTTTTATCTTTTAACCATTATAATTGAGCTCTACGGGCCCAGTGATGGTCTACAGGCTTCAAGTTAAGCTTTACCATTTTCATTATTTTAAATTTTGGTTCTTAAAAAATGCTTGAATATAACTTCAATTTTCTTAAAGAAATGAAAATTTTAAAAAAAACAACAAATCCTGGAGATTTTTGAAACGCTTATATGATACTATGTTTCCACTGATGAAAAATTTTCTGTTGAAATATCATCTTCAGGAGTTAAAGTTGACTTTAATGTTTTTTGGGGCGTAAAAATCATGTAAAATTTTCCAAAGATTGATGACAATAGCATATCTTCTTGATAAGACCATAAACAATTTTCATACAGTGTAAACAGCAATCTAGTTAATTATCTAAAAGACTTGGGGTCACAAAAGACTTATTTTTAATTTTTCTTTTTTCAAAATGCATTCCCCCAATTTGGTTTGAATTAGTCAAAAATGTCATTTCTACACTTTCAACTTTGTATATTTAGCATGTCTTGGCTTTAAAATTAAAATACATTTTGTTGGAAATAATCACAGTTGACTGGGGCTTGGAAAAGAGATGGTGGGACCTGATAAGGGCCCCTATACATACATATATATATATATATATATATATATATATATAATTTCATTTGTTTCTTGTGTAAAAACCCAGTAACATAAAAACTCTTTGCAAAATGCAATATGTTATTCTTGTATTGTAAATTTGTGAAAACTGAGAATATAATAATGAGCCTCACTGACCTAAAAAGAAACCTTTGACTTCACAACTTTACTGTATCTTCTATCTGTTGTTCATTATATTACCTATTGAGTTGGGGTGTACAGGAATTTACAGATTTTTCTTTTAGTTTGGAATGGGTTAACAATCATCTCCAATCTGGAATTTTTAACGGAATTCTTAACAATTTCTCTTACTTTCACACTCTTTGTAATAGATTATCCGAAAATACTCTCTTCATTGAAAGTAAAGTGACTTCATAATGTAGAGCTTTTATTTTGCCCTCTGACAAGATCTTATTCAACACTCACTGCAACAAAAATAGCCAGTAAGAAAAGTTTCTGTTGTTCGATATTTGTTACTATGAAGTTAAGAATATTCTACAACATTTAACTTGGTTACAACCTTCTACTGATTGGTAATTGTAATCTACACTATACAAGACATAGCGACTGAAACATTCCCAATTATTCTGACTGATCAAACATGTTTTTTCTCTCCCCCTTCTTCATATAAGGAAGTAGTCAAGTGTTTGTTTTTGCTGAAAGAAATCTTTTTTCAACAATGAAACAAATAAATCATGATTTAGGATGTTGGCCAAATCTTGCTACTCTCATAAGTAGGAAAAGGGCACTTATCTGATTTGCTTACAACTCACAACAACAACAACAATAACAACAACAACAACAAATTAAATATTGATTGGATACCTATTATAGATTCACTTGTGCTACATATTACTAGAGCTAAAATTATCTTATTACATATATATATATATATATATATAACTTATTTGGCCCAGTCAGCTAGGGCTGTAGAATACACTGACTGCATCTCTGCAGAGGGGTAAGACCCCACCCCCCCACCAACGAGTGTCCTGGATATGACACTAAACAATCTGATGGTGAGGTTCCTGTAATACAGGAGTTTTGGGAAATGCGAAGTACCCCTTCATTGCCATTGACCCCAGGCCCACTCTGACCTGGAGTGGTTGCACCTGATAGGGTCCTATCTATCTTAACTGTGTATTCATGCTAAACTGAATTGCTTGAAATAGAACTGTTTTGACATTTAACTTTTTGTATTACCCAATCATCTGGGCTATAGAATACACTGACTACACCTCTGCAGAGGTGTAAGACCTCCCCAGCAAGTGTCCTGGATATGACACTAAACAATCTGATGGTGAGGTTCCAGTAATGCTGGAGCTTTAGGAATGCAGAGTACCCCTTCATTGCCATTGCTCCCAGGTCCACGATGGCCCAGAGTGATACCACCTGATAGGATCCTATCTATGGATGAAATAGAACTAACTCATGGTTTCAAGTGTTTACTGTTTTTGTATTTAAACTGCATATTTATATTAAACTGAATTGTTTAAAATAGAACTGTTTTGACATTTAAACTGCATACTTGTGCTAAACTGAATTATCTGAATTAAAACTTTTTTTATATTTAACTCTGTATTGCCCATTAGACTGGGGCTATTGAATACACCGACTGCACCTCTGCAGAGGGGTAAAACTCCCCCCCCCACGAGTGTCCTTGATATGATACTAAACAATCTGATGGTGAGGTTCCTGTAATGCTGGAGCTTTGGGGAATGTGGAGTACCTCTTTATTGCCATCACACCCAGGTACACTCTGGCCAGGAGTGGTAGCACCTGATAGGGTTCTATCTATGGTTCAAATAGAAGTAAACTGCATACTTACGCTAAACTGAATTACTTGAAATAGAACTATTTTTACATTTAAACTTCATACTTATGATAAACTGAATTGTTTGAGATGGAACTGTTTTGACATTTAACTGTGTTTAAACAAAATCTGTACTTATACTCAACTGAATTGGTTGAATTAGAACTGTTTGACTAAACTGAATAGCTTGAAATAGAAATGTTTTTGACAATTAAACTATGTACTCGTGCTAAACTGAATTATTTGAAATAGAATTGATTATTTGAATGAAAATGGATTTGGCATTAAATAACCTATGAGGTGTCTTCAATAAGTTTCCCGACTTTTTTCGTATGGGCACTTTTATTGATAGTACACATATGAAATTTTAGTCCCCTTTGAAGTAATCTCCTCCAGCTACAATGCACTTGTTGTACCATTCCAACAACTTCTGGAAGGCCCCATGGAAGTCCTCTTGTGTGAGCGTATCAATGACCTTCGTCACAGCCTCTTTCATCTCAATTGTCTCATAACGACAGCCTTTGAGCTTAGGAAATAACCAAAAGTTACAGGGAGCAAGGTCTGGACTATAAGGAGGGTGAGGAACTGTGTTGATGCCCATCTTGGTCAAATAGTCTGTGACAAGGATGGAGTTGTGGACTGGTGCATTGTCTTGGTGGAAATGCCACTGAACTGATTTGAAGAGTGCTGGCCTCTTCTGACGGAACCTCTGCCTGAACTCCATTAAAACCTCAATATAGTATTCCTTGTTGACTATCTGTCCAGTGGGGACCCAGTGCATGTAGATCATGCCAGTGCTGTCAAAAAAAGGGATCATCAAAAGTTTGTGGGTGGATTTGCTCTGTCTGGCCTTCTCAGGTCTGGGAAAGCCAGCATGCTTCCACTGGGAGCTCTATCCCTTGGTCTCTGGCTTATAGCAGTAGATCCAGCTTTCATCGCAGGTCACCAGAACATCAAGAACTGCAGGATCTGAATTGATCAGCTCGACCATCTCCCTGCTGTCACGACACCGTCTTTCTTTCTGATCTTCTCTGAGTACCCTTGGGACAAACTTTGCGCAAATCTTCCACATCTTCAGTTCCTCGCGAATAATTGTGTGTACAGTTCCCACACTGACATCAAACAGTGCACTTATTGTCTCTATAGACATATGACGGTCCTTATCTATGAAATTCATTATTTGGACAATCAACTCTGGTGTATTGACTTCCTTACTCCTCCCACACCTTTAATCATCCCTCACAGACTCCCTGCCTTCCTTGAATCTCTTATGCCACTCTAAAACTGATGCTTGATTCATGCAAGATGGTCGAAAAGCAGTCTGAAGCATTCCATACATTTCTGATTCTTTTTCTCCTTTTCTTTTCCTATTTCTCCTTTCTTTTCTTTTTCTATCTATTTATGATCCTTTCTCTTACCTATTTCCATTCTTTCTTTGCTTCTTTCTTTCTCTCTTTCTCTAAGAATTACCTAGACTTGTGGAAATTCCATGGGTGTTGACAACTAAGATAGCATCATTGCTCTTGTGTATAGGGTTCAATCCCAGGTCGAGTCATACCAAAGACTTTAAAAATGGTACTTGATGCCTACTTGCTTAACACACAGCATTACAAAGTACACATCAAGAGTAAAGTGGAGTAATCCAGAAAAAGGAGTAGCACCCTCCACTACACCTCGGTGTAGTAGCTTGAAAATGGAGCCTTCGGTTTGCCCTTGACTATGGTCGCCAACTTTACTTACTTATATATTTCTGCAGTTACTGATGGAATTGGACTATTATATACATATTAAGTGTTTACACATTGTATTATAGTATCTACCTACCTTCCTATTATTGGGAGGTGTCCATCACAGGTAGGGGGAGAATGATAGACTATTTTCATTTTTCCACTTTGGTTTCCTGAAAACATATTACTAATTTGCTAATGATTTTTTTAACATCATCTTTTTGATTCAAAATGATTGTTCTGTAACTCTTTTCATAAAAATTCAATAGAATATACTCAGAAAATTCTATGAATTTACCTAAAAGAAAAATCAGTAAAATTGGATGAATTACCTAAATTTGAACATCCAAAAATAATATTAATATTAGATGGATCATCAGTTGACTGAGAACATTTACTAATCTCAAATGGCCACATAAGAGAAAGAAGATTTTGTTGCACCATTTTCCTAATCACACAAAATCAAAATTCTTTTTCTTATTCTGCTTTTATAAATACAAAAAGAAAAATGATCATTTTCTCACTGAAATAATTAATTAAGCAAATGTCTAATACGAATCTTTAGTCATCAATATTCTGTTATTATCATTATCTAAGTTGAATTTTCCACAGTAAGCATATCAAATGTGTTTGAAGTTGTCTGAAGAATTATTGACATATTACATTATTTATTCAGAATAATTTATTGTCCTAGGCAGACAAAAAAATAAGACAAGCTTTTTTTTATCATTTTTTTTATTGCAATAACTCTTTTACTCTAAAAAATCTCTGTGAAATATATGACAATGTTATACAACAGTGTCAGTAGTATTAGAGTAGAGTAAGTTGTATGGTTTCAAGTATTCCTATCTAATACTAATAATTATTTGGTTTCAAGTAATTATTACTATTTAATAATAGTTATTTATTTGCACACAATTATGTAACTTTAAGAACCAAATAATAATGAACCTTAGTAAACAATTTATTGTTTCAAGTAATAATTCTTAATACAAGTAATATAGAGATAAATGTATTTACCCAAGCCATCTGCAATGGGCAATATGTGACACAAGGTCAGTTTTTAGGCAGAGTTTTAACAAGTTTGAATTCAGAGTTTTCCTTCTTTCAAAATGGTTGCCATATCAAGGTTAAAGAGCACAGTCTGCCCTAAATTTTTTACCCATAGATGGAGGGAGAATAGTTGGATTCCTACTTTCTTCCATCGGTATTAGCACTATGTAAAAAGCAAACAGCCTCATCCAGGATTTGAACTTGGGTCACCATGTTCATTTCCTATGACAATAACCATTACACCACAAGCCCCCTCCTAATTTACAGTTATATGACATCAAGTATTCTTATTAAATATAAATGATTTTGAAACAGAGTTATTTGATCCATAAATGGGATCCTAACAGGTACTATCACTCTGGGACAGAGTGGACCTGGGAGTAATGGCAATGAAGGGAGGTACTCCACATTCCCCAGATCTCTAGAACTGAAGCCTCACCATCAGATGTCATATTCAAAGTATTCTCTTTTAGAGGAGGTTCCTACCTTTCTGTAAGGGATGCAATCAATGTATTTTAAGCTCTACCAATAGAATAGACATCCGATGACAGATACATTGATGCTGAGTGACTTAGAAATTCTTCAAGGTTTACTTAACAATTAATTTCCCTCTATATTTCTTGATACAGTCACTTGACGCTCATCTATAAGAACTCCATTCTTGGCACCAGCTGAAATTATAGCAGATTGGATTTCTTTAGATACGGCAGCAGGTATTAAGGAAAACAAACAAAATTCTGTTTGATATGAAAAAATCATTGGAAACTTCAATCACCAGATTTTACCTTCTCTTTAAATAAGTAACTTCAAGACCCAAACAACATTAAAACATCACAAACATTATCAACTCTGACATGATCAACATATGATCAAATTCATAAGATAAACAGACCTTTTCAGCTTCAATGTTTTTAAGCAAAAAACAAAATGGCTGACTATTTTTGAATATTAATCATGATAAAACAAAAACAAATAAAAAAAGGAAACACCATTTTTTATGTACAACATTTGTGTTAATTTTGTTTAATTATAACTTGCTTAAAGGCCACCTTTGGTGACCTTTAAGATGATATTAAGGATGTACATCTGATTTATAATAATCATGATTAATTGTAAATAAAATGAAATAAATAAGGAAAAATACTCCATAATTATACTTAAACAATTATTTCTCTTTTATGAATTATAAGGATCAAGCGGAGGAAAAATGCAGACCCCCCCCACTATTATCAATAACTTGCAAATTTGAATGAAAACTATTTTATTCCCTTGAGCCTTTTAGCACAATTTCTCTAACAAAAATTTCCCTATGTTGTGCTATTTTTACTGCTGTGTTTTGGTAACATTCATAGAGAAAATGGCTCTTTATATGGATGGACAAAGATGGCTAAATCCATATCTTGCAAGCAGTTCACAAATACAAGTTGCTTGATAAAAATCTAACCTGATCAATGGAAATGAAGAATTGGTAAAATTATGCTCTTAAGAAAGGGATAAAAGAATATTTTTGTTATTTCTCTGACAGATATTTTTGAACACACACAGACACACAACACCCAAACACAATACACAAAACACATACACACAAGATATACGCACCACAGATGTACAACGCATAAACACAACACACACATATACACAACATACACAAAATGAGACATGAGTCATGAGATAAATTTCCTAAAATGTTGACTAGGTATATCAAACAAAATCCAACAAACAAAATCCAATTTGTAACAAATATGCTGAGTGGAGCAAAATGGGTTGAAGAGATAAAAATTCTTTGTTTTGATTGTTTTTTTTATCTGTCATTCAATACAGTTGAACAACAACAAACAAAAGAATTGTGACACACATATACACTCATTCGCCCCGCCCCCCACTCTCTCTCTCTCTCTCTCCCTCATGGAAAGCTTGAATGCTACAAAATATCAAATGATTTATTCCTATTCTCAGTTAATTATAAACTTGGGACATATAACAGACATCTTTGATTCTGATCATCAATTTTTGATGTTTCAAGAAAGGATGGACCTAATGTCAAATTACAAAGGAATTACTTCAGGGAATCAATCTCTTTTTTTTCTTTTTTTTTTTTTTTCATTTTAACAATGACATTCTTGACAGTTTTCTAAAATTCTTAGACTAAAGAAATGTCTCTTTTCAGGACCATTGTAAGTGAATGTAGCAAAAATGGTTCAAAAGGAAGACAAAACCAGACACAACATAATGAAGATCGTCATTCACATGAAACTGTAACAATTTAAGTTTTACTACATAATTAAATGATATGAACACAAACCAGAGAATGTTCTTAGAAAATACAAATAATAAAATATTCTGGGACTTTGAAATCTAGATTTGATCATCATAAAAGAAAACGTGCACATGAATAAAAAGGTGAAAATGCTAGTGAGCTGAAAAAGCTGTCAAAGAAATTCAATGAGCAATAAGATTGAACTTATTGGTCCTTAACCCTAGTAGTTCATTAAATTAAAAAATAGGAAAAGGGCCATGTGTTTCCTAATTTCCAAAATAACTTTTTCCTATTTTGCCTCTAAAATCTAGTGGGGCTGAATACCAGCTATCCCCTTTCTATTCAGTATCAGTCCTTAGATTCTCCATCTGCTCAACCAAAAATATCAGTCCCAAATTTTGCTATGATAACCAAGTTTAATCCTCAAAACAAGAAAACAATTTTTAAAAAAAGGGAATACAAAAACATTTAGATATACTGTACCTGTAAGTTGTAAAGTTGGCGACCTTAGTTGAGGGTGACCAGAAGGCTCCCTTTTCGATAGCTACTACACCAAGGTGTAGGGGAGGGTGCTACTCCTTTCCTTGGATTGCTCTACTTTACCCTTGATTCTTATCTTGTAATGCTGAGTGCTAAGCAATGTAGCATCAAGTACCATTTTTAAAGTCTCGACCTGGGATTGAACCCAGGCCTCCCGGGCCATTGGCGAACACTCTAACCATTATGCCAATGTCCGGTCAAAAATTAAAATATCAAAATAATACATTAAAAAATGTCTGTTCAACTCAACCTCCTGTTATTTGTTTTACTGTTTCATTTATAATTCATTTCAGTATCAACCTTTTATCCCAGTTACTCGGAAGACTGCTCTGATACAATATTTGGTTACAAACTCGTTACCCTGGTAACACATTCTGTAACAAATCGGTAACTCGAGGTAGAACACATAGATAACCTTTCAAGCCTGCCACAATGTGAATGTACCCAACGTGTCTAACACAAGTGGAAACTCCAAGATAACACGCTGACTTTAGGAATTTAAAATGAAAAAGTCCACATAACCATTATCACATTGCTTATTTAAAAACAGGATTTGAAGACAAGTAACACACACACACGTCACTAACAACACAGGTTTATTCATTTATAGCTATTTTCCAAACAATGAAACAAAATGGCCGAGCAACTATCAAATTGTCCTATACAAGCAGCCATAAGGATTAATTTACTTCATTTCAATAATTTGGATGTAAAAATATTCAGGTTATGTTCGGAGTGAGGTGTATCACATCACAGGACTGATTAGTGTACATAGTAGTGAATTTTCCACCAAATATTGCAATAGAGGTAACAGAAATCTTGCATATCATAAGACTTCTTAAAAACGTCAATGCTATCCTCAACAGCATTTCAACGGGCGAGTCCACACCAGCACAATACATCACATGAAGTGTCTCTTAGGACGAAATAAAGTGGTGGAAGAAATCCTACGAGGATACATGGTTAAAAAAAAGTACCTAAAAATACTATCTTAGCTCTGCTCAAAAACTATATTCCCCTGGAAAAGATAAGCGAAATAATGGATTGTGTCCACGTTAGTCACAAAAATGACTTTATTCATTCTCTTCATGAAACGAATCAATCACATGAAGTAATAACGAGAAAACGTTGAAGCAAACCTCACTAGGCGAATTAAACAAATATGCATGCAGAGTCGCAGTCATTCTTGACATAAAAAATGCAATAGCTTCAGAAAAAGGTGTATCAACAGAAGCAGGAATAAAGTAGACAATAAAACAATATGTTCCTATAATCAAACTTCTGCAGAGGCAGAATAGAAATGCACCAAAGCCAGCAGTTTCCAAAACAAATCAAATCATTAAAAAAACACTCTTTTGCTGGTCGGTAAAAGTGGCTATGGCTGTGTCGTGCCAAAGCTGTGCAGATGTATCGGACGGTAGCTAAGGCTTTGGCGCGACAAAGCTGTGCTGACATATCAAGACGATAGCTAAGGCTTTGCGTGTGTATCGGACGGTAGCTAAGGCTTTGGCGTGCCAAAGCTCTGCACTGTCGAGCGAACAGGCCAGGGGGCCGTGGCTAAGATTGGCGTTATCTTAGCGCTGTGCAGGTAGCGAAGCGGTAGCTAAAGGCTAACCCGTGCCTTTAGCGCTGCGCAGCCGAACGGATGAGCGGAGCCTTTAGTGCATATCAATGCGAAAAAAAAGGAGAGTGAATCTACCACTAGAAGTGGAATTCAGCCTTGTAGCAAGGCGATTTGTAGAAAAAAAAGAGGGGTGAATCTACCGCAAGAAGTGGCGGTGAGGTGAATGCAACCACGATAACGTAGGATTCAACCTCGTAGAGCCGAGTGGCCCCTGAGAGCATCCGTGTAGACCTCTCAATTTTTCGCCGCCAAAGCCTTTTTCATATGAAAGAAAGGCAACACCACTTCTACCGCGCCACGTGAATAGAAAGTTCTATAAAAAATGGACATAGAAAATAAGTCCTTCTTTAACCTGGTATAGGCTAGCAAAGATGATTCATTCCATTTTTATAGAATTATTTCTGGCAGAAGTGTTTTGCAAATGTTGATAAATGTTAATTTATCCCTTTCTTAGCTGTAACGGCCAGTTAGAGTCGAAAAAGGGCTTTGTCATTTACGACCGTACCCGGATGTAATTTTTCTAGGGCGAACAAGTAATCCGATCTGTTTATGTTTGTAGGCAGGTCGCGGCAACGTCACTGGATTGCTACTTTCTTATGTTAGTAACTTCATTTCAATCTTACAAAGATCTACTAAATTTTCCAAGTACGTGTTGACTATTAGATACCTGTAACAGAAGAAAACTTTCACAAAACAGAAAGGACAACACCTTTCGGCCTTTTCGAATATACTATAATGCTGTTCAGTCTTTGTAATGCAATACACATTCTGTTGCTTCATTGATAAGGTTTGCAGAGCTCTCTTTCATTTTTGCATTATTTTTGCATATACAATCAATTCGATTCGATTGCTTGATTTTAACAGCATGTCAACCTGTCGGGGGTTATTTTATGGCTAGTGGTTATCGTAGCCCTCCGGATATCCAAATCTAAAATCCCTGTTTAAAAAAACACAGCGTCATCTGTGACGTCATTTAACGGGATTTTTCACCACTGAGGATAACTTCTAACTGCATTTGTAAGCCCCTCTCATTAGTTTAATGAGATATTTCGTTATTACTCATATCTAAAAGAAAGACTTCCTGTTTCGACAAAATTTTCGCCACTCACCCATGTGGTAGAACATCCGACACGCTACCCCTTTTGACTATATAAAAGCAGTTAATGACCACAAACTACAGTGCATGACAGGTTTTCGGGTCGACTATGTGGCATTCATGCTGGGCCGTTTGGTTACATACTAAGACAGCTTGGCTTCATGGAACCGCCTCCCCAGGTCTTTGCCTGCTTGCACGACTAAGTTTATTGCTTGGTGCCTGAGGCACCTGTGATGGCAAAATTATTAAAATCCCAAGACGGGAATTTATTTTTCGCACGTGTGAAGACGGGGCAGTCTGGCACTTGATCCCTCGTAGAATAAGTCCTTGTTCAGAGTCCTTTCTCGGGCATATGGGAACTGGCATATTATGTGAGGGTTGATTTGGGGCTAGACTGACCGCCGCTGGCAAGGGGCTTCCAAATTTCACATTACACACACACCCACCAAGTCACTAGCTCTTCCTACCCCTAGATTAAGGAAGCTATGGACCTCTAGTATTTGATATAATAATATTAACTATAGTAGTCGACAACTCCGGTTTCCTGTATAATATTTTAAGGTGAAAGAAGCTGAAAAAGAAACATGAAATCAGCAACTTGACAGCAAACGACACAATGAACAAACTTCAACACGTGGAGGACATTAAAATATAACAATCCTTTTAATATACACGCGGACACACATATTCAACGTGTCGGCTATATTATCAGCAGATAATACATAACTATAAATGTCTTTCTTCCTTTTTTTTTCTTTTCTTTCGTCTTTCTTTAAATTGACAGAGAGAGAGAGAGTACATAATTGGGAGTAGGGAGAAACAGTCTTAATGTTTACTTATCTTTTCGGCAGGTTCCTTCAGAGAGTATTTTCTCTTTTACGGGCTGGCAAAATTTTACATATCTATAATGCTCTGGCTTGAAGGCATAGGTTCTTCTCCTCTTGTCCAAGATTCTTTCCGCTTTCTTCACCCAGAATCTTGGCATGAAACTCGCATCCTCTCACGGCGACCTCATCTTTAAAACTGATATTCTTTACCCCTATTTCCGCTGACGGAAGAAGGGGGCTATTTCCGCTTTGGGATTCTAGCCAATCATTTAGCTTCTATCTTCTTCTCCCCCTGTCAGGCGATTCGTTAGGACTACTATATGTCCCTATACCCCATTCTTTATCCATCCGGTCACAGAGTGCAAACATCTGTTGGTTTCCATTCTGACTTGGATTTTTTACTTAGGCCGTGAGGAATTGACCTATATTACTATTTCTCTTTTTAGCGGCCAGCCTTTGACGGCCTGCTACTTCAAACACGGAGGGATAGTAATAATTCTTTATTTCTCTCCTCTCAGTGGGAGACCATGTGACATCCACCCCTTAAAAAAAGAAAGGGATAAAAGAAATAGCATGAAAAAAAGGTCCTCTTTCTTTCTTTTTTTTTTTTTTTCACTTTACTTTTCTTTTATTCCCCTTTTCTTCTTCACGCTTTGACGAATTCTCTCCTTTTCCTTTTTTCGTCCTTCTTAATTTTCACCATTGAGGAAGACAATCTCCTTTCTCTTTCTTTCTTTCTTTTTTTTTTCTTTAATCTTGTCTTCCTTTCCTTCCTTTTCCTCCTGGTGTTTTGACCGTCTCACGTTTCAACCTTGAGGAGGTAAATTCCTTTTCCTTTCTCTCTTTCTTCGTCACGTTTTGACGACTCTATAGTCTTTCTTAACTATCAAACTTTGAGGAGAAAAATTCCTTTTTCTTTTCTCTTCTTTTCCCCTCTTCGTCATGTGTTGACGAAATTCTCTCTCGTCCCTCTTATATTTCAACATTGGGGAAGAAAATTCCTTTTTCTCAGTTTCTCTTTTTCTCTCTCCACATTTTTGACGAATTTACGGTCTTTCTAAAATATCAAACTATTAGGAAGAAAATTCTCTCTTCCTTTCTTTCCCTTAACACTGTGAAGGACCATTCGGCTACTACATTTTCGTGCGACGTCAGAGAAATAAGCCTGAGTATTTTTTTATTAACTTCTCTAAGTCCTTTCGCTCTGAAACCGATAAATGGCTTAACTTTTCCTCGAACTTATTCGGCATTTCCGAGTTCTTAAGCTTGCGAGGTGGGCCTTCTCGACGGACATATTTTTTAAATTTGTTTGCATGATACACTTGCGTCTTCTTCCTTCCCTCGTGGGTAACGATTCTATATGTCCTCTTGTCGATTCTCTGTGATATTATATATGGACCTATATATCTTCCACCACAGTGTGGCCCTTTATTTGAGGATAGTAGCAGGACTTCGTCGCCCTTTTCAAATTCTTTCTTAGCCATTTGTGAGGGTCCTCTCATCTTTCTCTTATCCTCTCGATAAGTATTAGGGAATTTTTCCCATTATTCTTTGGACTCTCATCTTTTCTCTGAAGACCTGTCCCTTTGCCTTTCTGTTTCCTGAGATGTGAAAGCTTCACTCCTTTCCTTTCCACCTTCCCTCTCAGCAAGCGACTATGTAATTTGTGTCTCGCACGTGGCTCTGCTGCCATCTTGCCTTCTCCATTTTTGGCGTTCACTTTCGCCATCTTGCTTCCATGTTTGGCGTTCATTCTCGCCATCTTGGTTTCTTCATTTTTGGGGCTCATTTTCGCCATCTTTTTCGGGTGGCACTTTTTGCTTTCTACTTCATTTCCCAGTATGAGGGAGATTCCTTTCATAGGTAGCTTTTGTCCATTTTTCCACTGGGACTGTAGGGTTATTTTACATAGCGGTATTTTCACCCTCTTTCTGCCAATACCCTCTATCAGTACAGTCTCACGTGCTGCTTCTATCACCCCTTTAGGTAATTTCTCTCGTAGAAGTAACGACTGAGATGCTCCTGTGTCTCGCAAAATTGAGACTTCCACTGGTCCTCCATTTGGGCCTCTTATCACCCCTCTTTTCGTCCAGGGTCGATAAGACTGGTTCCCTCTAGCTGTCGTGACAGCTCCTTGTGGTTTTCTCGACTGGGTTCGATTATTTTCTGGACCTTTGCCGAGCTGACACCTTATGGCTATGTGTCCAGCATTTCCACATTTATAGCAGACCACTGTTCTGCTGCTACTTTGGAAGGTTCTTCTATTCTCTTCCTTAGGTTTTCCTTCTGGGCTGAACTCTGCTTTAAACTTCCTTCTGCTTCCTTGGCTACCCGTGTAGATTCTTTCCTTTGTTTTTCTGTGTGTGAGGGTGTACTCGTCTGCTAGTGCGGCCATTTCGTAGCTCACGTCAGTTTTCCTTTCACTTAGGTGAACTCTGACTTCTGGCACACAGTTTAAAAATTCTTCAGCTAATATTAGCTGCCGGAGTTTCTCCACATCTCCGTCTATCCTCTTAGAGTCACACCACTTCTCCAGCGCATTCTCCTTTTCCCGCAGAAATTCTACATAAGACTGGTTTTCCGTTTTTCTCTGTGTTCTGAATCTCTGTCTATAAGCTTCTGGAACCAACTCGAAGCTTTTTAGAACCGCTGCTTTCACCAATTCATAGTCAGCGCAATTTTCTGTTGGCAAAGTTGCATATGCTCTCTGGACTTTTCCTGTCAGTACAGTCTGGAGTAGCATTGACCAACATTCTTTTGGCCATCCGAGGTTGAGTGCCGTTCGCTCAAAATGTGCGAAGTATTCGTCAACGTTGGCTTCTTCAAATTTTGGGACTAGCCTCGCTTGCTTCGTTACTTCGAAACTGTCATGGCTTCCTTCGCGTCTGCTTCTTGCCAAGTCGACCGCTCGCAACCTCATTTCTTGCTGAATTTTTGCTTTCTCCAGCTCCATCTTATTTCTCTCCAGTTCCATTCGGTCTTGTATTCTAACTTTCTCCAGTTCAATTTGTTCTGTTGTCATTTTTACTATTTCCCTCTGTAGCTCTTCTAATGCTGTTTCTTCGAACACATTCTCGTCTACCATGTGTTCGGTTATTCTTCTAATAAGTTCATGTTTCCTCATAGAATTTTGAATATTTAATTCGAGCTTCTCGCCAATTTTTATTATCTCGCTTTTTCTTAGCCTCTCCAACTTTTAAGAAGTTTTCTATTATGTCCATTCTTTTTCAATTTTTCCCAAACAGTTATATCAACGGGTAATTTGGACCGTGATGACAATATTCCTTTCACGGTCTCCCAGGGCAGATTTAGACAGCAGGAATTGTCATACGACTACAGGAAATAAATATTATCATTTTTTTTTTATATTCCCGGATTTGAGCCCCCATTCAAAGGTCTATGACGGCAAATTAATATCAAAGATCCCCGGATGAGCAACCATTTAAAAGTGTATGGGAACTGGTGCATTTGAATATAGTTATCACCAAACGGGGAGTTTATTTTTCGCACGTGTAAAGACGGGGCGGTCTGGCACTTGATCCCTCGTAGAATAAGTCCTTGTTCAGAGTCCTTTCTCGGGCATATAAGAACTGGCATATTATGTGGGGGTTGATTTGGGGCTAGACTGACCGCCGCTGGCAAGGGGCTTCCAAATTTCACATTACACACACACACACCAGGCCACTAGCTCTTCCTACCCCTAGATTAAGGAAGGTATGGACCTCTAGGTTTTGATATAATAATATTAACTATAGTAGTCGACAACTCCGGTTTCCCGTATAATATTTTAAAAGGAAAGAATAGGACAATTTAGGCGGGAATAACATAAGGTGAAAGAAGCTGAAAAAGAAACATGAAATCAGCAACTTGACAGCAAACGACACAATGAACAAACTTCAACACGTGGAGGACATTAAAATATAACAATCCTTTTAATATACACGCGGACACACATATTCAACGTGTCGGCTATATTATCAGCAGATAATATATAACTATAAATGTCTTTCTTCCTTTTTTTTTTCTTTTCTTTCGTCTTTCTTTAAATTGAGAGAGAGAGAGAGAGTACATAATTGGGAGTAGGGAGAAACAGTCTTAATGTTTACTTATCTTTTCGGCAGGTTCCTTCAGAGAGTATTTTCTCTTTTACGGGCTGGCAAAATTTTACATATCTATAATGCTCTGGCTTGAAGGCATAGGTTCTTCTCCTCTTGTCCAAGATTCTTTCCGCTTTCTTCACCCAGAATCTTGACATGAAACTCGCGTCCTCTCACGGCGACCTCATCTTTAAAACTGATATTCTTTACCCCTATTTCCGCTGACGGAAGAAGGGGGCTATTTCCGCTTTGGGATTCTAGCCAATCATTTAGCTTCTATCTTCTTCTCCCCCTGTCAGGCGATTCGTTAGGACTACTATATGTCCCTATACCCCATTCTTTATCCATCCGGTCACAGAGTACAAACATCTGTTGGTTTCCATTCTGACCTGGATTCTTTACTTAGGCCGTGAGGAATTGACCTATATTACTATTTCTCTTTTTAGCGGTCAGCCTTTGACGGCCTGCTACTTCAAACACGGAGGGATAGTAATAATTCTTTATTTCTCTCCTCTCACTGAGAAACCACGTGTCACACCCCATTAGGGGAATATTGACAGGATCAAGCTTATTTGTCCCGGCTGCGTGCGAGTCTTGATCCTTGTGCGGCTCCCAACATAAAACGGCTTTGTGCCATATTCAGACTCGGTAGAATGTCAGATAAATTGCGTGAGCGGTGGACATTCTTGCTCGGAGGTGAGGGACTTAGACGAACTTCTTTCCATTGGTAACAGCTCATCCTTACCAGAGCCAGCCAACAGCCGATGCAGGATCCAGCCAATCACAGTCGCAGACTCAGCACAGCCGATGCCAGGATCTGACCAATCACAACAGCATTCTTAAAACAATAACAGCCTTTTTCAAAGATACCAAACTGATATTCACCCGAATAGTCCTTCTCGGGATAATGGTCTTGCTTCCCATCCTTTTTTTTTTTTTAGGATCTTCACAGGTACCACCGTTCGATGATGCAGCAGCCAGCCAGACGCCACAGACATTCTGAACTAAGGACCAGTCCACGAGCAAGTAACCCAGCCGAATCTACACTTGTATCGACGGCACCGACTTTCAACACCGTTGAGACGAGATACGGACACAATGTAACCGCAGCGATTCTATACACATACAACCATATCGTGTACTATTCGCATTTTGAACTTACCCTCTTGTCTTTGTCATCCTTGTTTGCTTTCAGTTACACAATTTATAAACGTTTGTGGGACTGAAAGATTTACCATGTCACTGCAACAATTTTATGTTTTTGTATCGTTGGTTCCTAAGAGTTTTTTTTTTCTTCTTTTTTGCATACAATTATTTCATATTAAGTATTCCGATCCAAAACAAAAAACACACAGTTGTATTTTGGGGCCCATTTTTCCACAAAGTTTTTCAGTATTTTTATTACTGATAATTTATACACTAATATATGGTTTCAAGTAACCATTTCTATTTAATGATAATCTTTTCTTTTCGCTGTTATATAGTTTCAAGTAACTAATAATAATAATAATCCTTAGTAAACAATTATAAATTCAAGTAATTATTCTTAATACAAATAATTTGCACACAGTTATATGGTTTCAAGTATTCCAATCTAATACAAATGATTTTCAAACAAATCTATTTGAACCATATGTGGGATCCTGACAGATACTCCTTCTTCGGATCAGAGTGGAGCTGAGAGTAATGGCAATGAAAGAGTACTCCACACTACTCAGACCTATAGACTCACCGTCGGATCCTTTTTAGTGTCATACCCAGAACATTTCGCGTATGTGAATAATGTCCTCATGGGTTTTTTAACTGTTTGATCACTACATGACTATCAACCGCACAGTTTTACGAGATTAGCTCCACTTACAACTTTATATAGAGAGAAAAACTAACCTATTACATTAAATATTGAACAAGTTGAAGAATTTTATCGGGCGGAAACTAAACAATCCCAATGAAAATGTCCAATTAAAATTAACTTTAAAAACCGATGTTTTTGCAATCGCTATTGTGTTACGTTAAGTGTACCGTTAGTATAAACGAGGATGACAACGGAGCTGTGTACAAGACCTGTTTATTGATAGGCCATCCTTACAGGAACAGCTGCTTCTCTTAATTGGAGAGTTACACAATAGGAGACACAATAAGGGACGTAAGCTAGGGGTATCTAATATATGCAACAGTTGGAGCATTTTTTTTTTTTTTTTGACAGCTAAGTAAAAACACTTCTCAGTCGATTCCTTTCTTCTCAGCTAAATTGACTTCTGTACAACAAAAATTATACCACCTTCTCTTAAGAGCTTGCCGCTATATATTTCGCTTTCGTCGCATCTTAAAAGGCAGAAATTTTATGGTATGGAAACAACACATCTCAAATTGATAAATAAAAAAAAGTCAGCAATAAATTTTGAATCTGGCGCCCAACCGTTAAAAAAGATTAATCACCAGGAGCTGATTTTTTAATATGATTGCGGATAATACGCGGAGGCGTAGTCGAAAACAGGTCGTATAACAACTAAGTCGGCTAAAGAGCCAATCACGATTCCCCCGTTCCTTCTTCGTTTTAGAACCAAGTCAATTCAACTGTAAGCAATAAAAGAAAGGGAGGCTGAGTCAAAAGTTGAGTAGACACGATGACGTCAACAGAGACAGAAGTGACTCACAGCCCCAAACCATCTTTTTCTCTACTTCTCTAACAATATTATCAGCAGTCACAGCAGAAACAATTTAACATTTGAAAACTTCCTGATCCAACAGAAATGGCTATGATTCTCGGTCGAGGCGTTTGAGGTATCATTTTGGCAAATTGTGAATCGTCGGTATAAAGTATAAAAGGTTTGAGGATCCGCCATATGTGATGCTATTATGTGCTACTTGGCCAGAAGGGCAACAGACACGTATGTGCTGATTGATAAACGAAAGAAAAAGACACGTCCGCTCAGTCAAGGGAAATGAAGTTGAGTTTCTTTTGGGCACCAGGAAGCCCATCTTTTCAGGCATGCGTGGATTGTGCTTTTTCTCAGAGGTCTCCAGGGAAATTGTTATTTTTGTATTTATCTATTCTATTTTAAGTTTTTTTTTTGTTTTTTTATTTTTTATGTTATATTTTTTTAATTTCTTATTTAATCCCCACAAGCTTTACACTCACCATTTGACCAATATTCACGCATTGAATTATGTCAATAAAGGTATATTTCTCAATTTGTCTCTTGTATAAAATGTTCCCGGTACAAATAACTCAACCGTTGATAGCCGATTCCGGATTCTTATATTGCACAATATTGACAGAGTTATATTCAGGCATGACAAAATTGCCAGGAAACAAAAGCACGACAAGACAATATGTCTAGCGTTACAAGATCACATCCCTCCAAATTGAATATTCATCAGTTCTCTTTGGTGAAAGGAAATCTATTTTGCAATGTTTCATTGAAACAGCCCAGACCCTCAATAGCCCTGACTCGATGTAAATAAAATTTCATGGGATATCACGCCTGGTCACTCGGGCTACAGTTAATCTGATAACGTGGAAATTCATAATGGCTGAAATTGATGACAGATCTATAAACTTAGGTTAAAGATTGTCTACAGAGTCGACAACATAGAATAACAAGGCACAACAAAGCACCAATATTTAGTATCTTGGATGCACATTTAACCAACATTTATATGGACCCGTTTTGATTGCTTTCATCATAAAAAAGGAGACCAATATATATTGATAGCAGCGAATCATTATTCATGTTGGTCAGTTGTGTAAATGATTCGAGATGTGTGTAGTACGGACACTGCTTGACCATTGGTTAATAAATGTACCATCTTCGATTATCATGGATTGCAGCCTTCAATACAAGACACAAACTTCACTGGGTTATTCGGTATTCGCTACATTAAAACAATAGCATATCATTCACGAGCAAGTGGGCTAAT